>JAEIFR010000143.1:0-55713 GCA_018904105.1 Zaprionus tsacasi
GCAAATCTGCATTCATAGAGATCGGTTGTGTCGCGCGTATGCAAAAGTGATCTATTTTGCTTAATCGTTGTATTCTCTTAGTGCTAAAAATAGCACTCACCAGCACTTTCGGGCGCTGCTTCGTGCGGCGTCGGCATCTGGCCAATAACAAAAAGCGCTACTCGAAGTGCGGCGTAACTACGATTCTTGCCCTTCGGGCAATTTATTCCCCTCACCCCGCGCAGAGCCGCTAAAGGGGGCAATAAAATCTACGCTTATCAGCAAAACTGATCTGCATTCGATCTGTTTTTGGACAGTTAAGCGTGCAAGTTATTTTGTAAATATTAAGAATTACTAGTAAGACAATGAATGAGAACATTTCTGATGACTCCCAGCTTTTAAATAAGCAGAGTGAACATAGAATAATGTTCTCAATAGCAGGCAAATTACCTCATGAGATCAGAGAACAGTGCCGCTCAGAAATTCAACGCATTACAAGCAACTTAACTCAAAGCGGTAGTGTCACCACAACAACGGTGACATTTACTAGTGCCAATAGCAGCACATATACACAACGGCAAGTGCTAAATAAGCAGCACCTGCCTTGGAACAAGATCCACTCACCAGGAAAGTTCCACATCGATAAACTGTGGCATCGTAGCAGATAATCTCAGCGATGCTGCCAGAAGATTACTAAGTGATCAAAACCAAAGAGCGGGCAAAAGGAAAAATGTAAAGCCCTTGTCCCCCATCTCCAACCCGAAAAGAGGGAGCAGTACTCACGTATTACACTCGCCCCCCTACGACTAGCCAGAAGATAAGCTCTAATAATAGGTTTGCCATTCTGGACACGGATATCTCTACCAGCGAAAATAGCGTGGAAGGCATGACGATTGAGGGTGCTGATAATGACAGTGCCCATATGGATGATTCTCAACTCGATGATTCCAATACTGGCCGAAAATTGCAGGAACCATCCAATACAACCAATCAGCTTAATGATCACAAAAAACCACCGCAAATTGTTGTAAATATTAGAAACTTGAATGATCTGTTTGAGCTTATAAAAGAGAAGACAAGCTTAGATAACGTTGTCGTCAAAGCTAATCAAGGGGAAACGGTCAGAATATTTCCAAAAGAAAGTGACACGTACAGAAAAATAGTAAGCCATATGGACGACATTGGTATCCAATTCCACACATATCAAATGCTGACAGAAAAAGCACACAGAATCGTAGTAAGGGACTTACATCACAGTACACCAAACAAAGACATAACCGCCGATCTGAAATGCTAAGGCTACGAAGTACTCCACATTCACAATCCTAGTTCTAGGACCAATAAAGACGAAAAACTAAACATCTTCTTCATTAATATAAAGCCATGTGCAAAAATTAACGAAATTTACGAGGGTCGTTTGATAAGTCCGTGACTTTTTGAATAAAATATATTTTTTTCGTCAAAGAAGCGTTTTATTTCTCAACATAATCTCCTTTTAGCTCTATACATTTAGTCCAGCGTTTTTCCAATTTTTTTATTCCTTCCAAATAATAGGTTTTCTCAAGGCCCTCAAAATAGTCGTTTGTTTCTGTGATGACCTCTTCATTTGACCCGAATCTCTTACCGCCGAGCCATTTCTTCATGTTTGGAAACAAAAAATAGTCACAGGGGGCTAAATCTGGAGAATATGCTGGATGGGGTAGCAGTTCGTAGCCCAATTTATGAAATTTTGCCATGCTGACTACACACGTGTGCACCCGTGCATTGTCCTGATGGAACAGCACTTTTTTTTCGCCAAATGCGGTCGTTTCTGCTTCAAATCAATATCGAATCTGTCAAAAAGCTCTGAATAATATTCGCCGGTGATCGTTTTACCCTTTTCAAGGTAATCGATGTGAATGATACCTTGTGCATCCCAAAAAACTGTGGCCATGACCTTGTTGGCCGACAGACCCACCTTGGCCTTCTTTGGTGCACGTTCACCCGGAGAAACCCACTGTCTTGATTGTTCTTTGGTCTCTGGTGTGGTGTGGTGGATCCATATTTCGTCTACGGTAACGAAACGGCGCAAAAATTCGTTTGGATTGCGGTTGAACATCGCCAAACACTCCTTTGAAATGGTCACACGGTTGCGCTTATGGTCGTGTGTGAGCAATCGCGGCACCCATCGCGCGGAAAGCTTTTTCATGTCCAAATATTCATGTAAAATGTGATGTACCCGTTCAGTTGAGATGCCTACAGCCTCAGCTACCTCACGCACTTTCATTCTCCGATCATCCAATATCATTCCATGGATTTTGTCGACGATTTCTGGCATGACGACCTCTTTTGGGCGACCTGAACGTTCGGCATCACTTGTACTGGTACGACCACAACGGAACTCAGTAAACCATTTCTTAACCATTGAAATTGATGGTGCAGAGTCCCCATAATATTTATCAAGTCTTTCCTTGGTTTCGGTGATGGATTTTTTACGCAAAAAATAATGCTTAATTAGCACACGAAATTCACTTTTTTCCATTTTCGTTAAAATTCACGAGATCGTCTGCTTTCAATGCCTATAAAACGCAAACCAAAAAACGCAGCTTTCTCAAAATTTTACAGTCAGCTGTTAATCGATAACTGCTGACAGGAGCAGTGTTGTATTTAGAGCAGGTGCGCGGCAAATACAAAAAGTCACGGACTTATCAAACGACCCTCGTACCATGTGAAGACCCTCTGCCGACAGAAAATACGGATTGAAAAGATGAGAAAGTCTTCTGAAATTGCACAATGTCGTCGTTGCCAGGAGTACGGCCATACAGCTAAATACTGCCGCAGACACCCAAATTGTGCCAGATGTGGCGAAAATCACCAAACCACACAATGCACCCGACCGATAGACGCACTGCCCACATGTTACCATTGCTCTCAAAACCATACGGCTAGCTTTAAAGGCTGCCTAAAGTATCAGGAGCTTCTTCGGAGATCTATGGGGCCTGCGAGAGAGGCGAACAGTTTAAATAAGAACTGTCATCGTCACTCTCATTGAGACCAGCAAGAGCCTCCTGCCTTGCAACCGAATTATCGCAAGAATTACATCCAGCCAACAGTACAGCAGCAACCAACAAAAGCACAGCTTAATTTTGCCCAAAGCCAACCATCTATAGGCACTGGCGGTAACACAGCAGCATCCTATGCTACAGTAGCAAAAGGATATTCAAATATAGCGCCCTCCAAGGATGGACCAGCCTAGCGCCAACGCTTACAGAACTCACAAACGAAACAGATATCGCAGCAACATCGATCGAATACACAGCAGAATAACTCATCTGAAGTCCAAGTATTCTTACAACAGCAACAACAACAGTTTCTGGAATGGCAACAGCAGATTCAACAACAACAACACCAGCAGTTCCTTATGTGGTTGCAACAGCAGCAGCAAGAACAACTACAGCATAAAAGCCAAACCAATCAACGACTTGAAAAGCTCGAAAAAATGGTTCTTGAACTAGCGAATATGTTGAAGCAATGGGCTGGGAGTGAACTTAACCCCCACCTCCTTAACAACGTTTCAGCCTCCCAATGAATCCACTAAAGATCCTCATTTGGAATGCTAACGGCATTTCAAGAAAAGCCAAAGATGTTGAGCTGTTCGCGCACAACAAAATGGTAGACATTCTTCTTGTGACGGAACTTAGACTTAAAAGAGGGGAAACTGTGAAGATATATGGATATGCGTACTATCCAGCATATAGGCCATCCCTTAATAATAATAGCGTTGGCGGAGTAGCGGTGCTCGTCAGGACAACTCTTCGCCATTTTCCACAAAGGGCCATCGAGACACCCCACATACAGTTGTCATCAGTTAAAGTAGCCACAGGACTGGGGGACGTGCAGTTCAGCGCCATTTACTGTTCCCCAAGTACTAGAATCGAAGAAAGGCAGTTTACTGACATAATACGCGCCTGCGGCCAAAGGTATTTGGTTGGTGGCGACTGGAATGCCCGCCACTGGCTTTGGGGCGACACTTACAATTCACCTCGCGGGCGGGAACTAGCAGAAGCCATGTCCGTGGCTGGAGCTAAGATCCTCGCAACTGGCTCCCCAACCAGGTATCCATATGTGTCCAGCCATACGCCTTCTTGCATAGACTTTGCAGTGTATCATGGTATACCAGATCACCTAGCAACTATTACACAAAGCTGGGACTTGGATTCTGATCATTTGCCTCTGATCATTAGCATTGAGACAGATATTACTCATGTCAATCCAAGTCCCAGGCTAGTCACCAAACACACTCACCTGCTTGCCTTTAGCCAACAATTGGAGAGCCTTATTTCGCTGAACACCACGCTTAATTCTGGTGAGGAAATTGAAATGGCTGTCGACAACCTAACAGAAAGCATTCATAGTGCTGCGGCTCTCTCTACTCCTCCTGTCGCTTGGACAGGCACCACCTATGGGATAGTCTTGACAAGAGAGGCTAGAGAGCTTCTGACACAGAAAAAAAGACTCCGAAGGCGAGCAATCCGATCTCAAGACCCCTGGGACCGAGTTTTATGGAACCGTGCTGCAAAGCAACTACGAAACGTCTTAAGAGAACTGCGGAGCAACTTTTTTGAGCAGAAACTAGCTTCTATGGACTACACAGTGGATGCTGGATACTCGCTTTGGAAGTGCACCAAGTCCCTTAAAAGACAACCGTTTAGACAGGTTCCTATAAGGTGTCCGGGAGGTGAACTTGCTAAAAATGAAGAGGAGCAGGCTAATTGTTTTGCACATCATCTGGAGACTAGGTTCACCCATTTCCAATTCGCTACAACGCACATTGGGCGATTTTCCAAAAAGTGGCATAAAGTAAAAATTGATGGTAGAATATTAAAAAACTTGTTATTTATTAATAGTAACACTTAGGAAGCTTGAAAAATTTTTTTTCGATGGGTGGCAACTTTTTATGTGGAGCCCTTAAGTCGGTGATGAAGCAGATTTTGATTGTAAAAGTTACCGCGAAATTTTATTCTGCAATCGATCAGTGGCGTATGTTTTTATGAGTTAAATATATGTATTTAGTATGGAAAACAAAGAGGAAAGTATATGTAATTGTATGTTATGGCAAATTACTAATATTTGTGTTGTTGTTTTTGTCAGGTTGTTGTTGGTTGTATTTGACTAAAATTTTAACAATTTTAATCGTGTTCCATGAGGTATTTTATATAAGAGCAAGGCAGAACAGGCAACTAATAATGGCAAGTTACTAACTTAAATGTCTATTTTATTTGGAAAATCTCATTTCCCGTTTTCCCGTTTATACAAAAATGCACTTGTAGTTGTTGTTGCGATTACCAACAGCGATCGATTTTTAACTGCTTATTTTTAATGTTTGTAATAATATAACTACATATATGAATAAAAATATGTTATCTTTTTTATTGAATATTATGTCTAGTATAATAAAGTAAGCTTTTTTTGTTTCAATTTTAGTTGACATTTATAATTTGCTCTTAAATAAATGCACATATTAGTGGCGGCCTACACATATGCGGAAAAAGAGGTGACCCAAATGTCGAAAAAATTCGAAATTAAAGTTAAATATAACGAACATTTTAAAAAAATTTATGTTCTGCTTTATTTTTAGACTTTATGGCCAAATCGACAATCGCCCATATGCAACGGAGCAGTATCAAGAGACGATTGGTAGCCTAGAGACGCCCCTCCAAATGTCACTACCCATTAATCCCATTAGGGTTGAGGAAATATCCGAAGTTATTAAATATCTCCCAATTAAGAAGTCTCCTGGCATCGACAATATTTGCAATGCCACATTAAAAGCACTACCTGTTCGAGCAATTCTCTACTTGGCTCTTATATATAATGCCATATTCAGGGTGCAGTTTTTGCCAAAGCAGTGGAAAATGGCAGCAATCTTAATGATACATAAGCCCGGTAAACCTGAAGAAAGCCCTGAATCGTACCGACCCATTAGTCTCTTATCTTCGCTATCTAAGGTATGGGAACGACTGATTGCCAACAGATTAGGTGACATTATTAACGAGCGTCATATCCTGCCGGATCATCAGATTGGATTTCGTCAGGGACACAGCACTGTGGAACAGGTACACAGATTGACAAAACACATCCTACAGGCCTTTGATAATTTGGAATACTGTAAAGCTGTGTTCATTGACATGCAACAGGCATTCGATAGGGTCTGGCATGACGGCCTTCTAAGCAAAATTAAAAAGTTATTCCCAGCACCATATTATGGAGTTTTAAGATCATACTTGGAAGATCGGAAATTCATGGTCAGGTTCAGAAACACCTATTCGACTCCCTGCGTTATGAGAGCTGGAGTTCCACAGGGCAGCGTACTGGGACCGCTGCTCTACTCAGTATTTACTGCAGATCTGCCCTGCCCAAACGCCTGTCATATGGTAGATCCCAGGAAGGCCCTACTTGTTACGTACGCTGATGATATCGCACTGTTGTACAGCTCTAATTGTTGCAACGAGGCGGCACGGGGTCTCCAACAGTACCTCACCACACTGGCTGAATGGTGCAAAAGATGGAATTTAAAGGTCAATCCACAATAGACCACCAATCCCTGCTTCACCTTGAAGACCTTAATTCCCACTACCGCACCCATAGTATTGAAAGGTGTAATACTAGATCATCCTTTACAGGCTAAGTACCTCGGGATTACCCTTGATAAACGTCTGACTTTCGGCCCGCACCTGAAAGCTACGGCTCGGAGATGCTATCAAAGGATGCAACAACTGCGATGGCTGATAAACAGAAAAAGCACCAAGTCACTAAGAGCCAAAAGAGCAGTCTACGTCCACTGCGTGGCCCCGATCTGGCTGTACGGAATACAGGTCTGGGGTATTTCTGCAAAATCCAATTACAGCCGCATACAGGTATTGCAAAATCGTGCCATGCGTGCAATTACGGACTGCCCATTTTATGTACGTGGCACTACCCTTCACCGTGATCTGAATCTCCATACAGTGAAAGAACAGATCTCCAGGCACACCAGCAGATATAGTGATAGACTCAGACGACACCGCAGTATACTTGCTAGACGCTTATTCCCTGCTAAGCCTCTAAGGAGGTTAAAAAAGTAAAGGTTTCGCCAAAACAATTGGACAACCCTAAAGACCCCCTCGAAATATGAGACAAAGTTGTAAGTCCTCACATGCTTAGTGCGAGATTTGGTTTTACTATTACTTGTTAATTGCGCTGTTATGTTACTATTACTACATTGTATGGATTCATCGCTTCTAAATAAATAATTAAAAAGAAAGAAAAATTTGTTAAAAGTATGCAATAATATTTTGATAAAAGCTATGCAATAGTTTTTAAAAAAGGGGTATGCAATGAAAATTTTTGGTTTTACAAAAGTATGCAGCACTTATTTTTTTATAAGGTATGCAATAAGAATTTGCTCTGCCGAAAATATGCAATGCTTTTGAAACAGATTTACACAAAGCAGAACTATTACGTGGCCAGTTAAACGAATTCTTTCTTTTATGAGATTTCTTGGGACGTGTCGAAGAAGTCAAATGTAAATCTCACATGATTTCTAACTTAACTACCCTGTTAAATCAGTTGTTGAGTTCGAATTGCAGTTGGGCGCCAATTATGAAGTTGGGTGTTCCCGCGTTGATCCAGAGACTTCTCTCACGGTCGGTAGCGGTGGTTAGACGTTCGCGTCTGTTGAGTCTTCTTCTGAAGATTACGTTGGAGGGCTTGACTTCGCCCCCTTAGGTTTATTGACTAGCCTTGTGGCGTAGCAATGTAGATAATAAGTACAATTATTATTTGCGGCTGTAAGCCGGAGCACGTTCTGATTTATTTGGACACAAAACTGAGACTAAAGAATTGACAAAACATAGAGCTAAGTTTACCCTAACAGCCATGCATCGCGCCACCAAGACGAGTCGGCAAAGCCAACACAGCATTCCTTGCAGCGTGAAGCAACACTCCGAATAAGAAGTGTCAGCTTTTGGTTTCCGGACGTTCTTTGCGCAGAGCGTTGAACTCAATTCTGGCGCGTCAGCATTCTTTATATAGAGCTACTTAGTTGCTATGAATTATTATGTTATGGGTTGTTAACATGCATTGTTAGAATCTAGACCATCGTCTATATAGGCTGCCTCAAGCGACCTACGTAGGTTTTCAATTTCCGTTGTATATTGCGCTGCAATTTGACATAACTGCTGTCTTTAACTGATTTCTTTAATACACATGCGAAAAAATCCTGGAGTCGAAGAAACTCCTGAAGCGGTTCGAAAAATGTTGCGCAAAAACCATTTCCATGGACGGCCATAAGTAAAAACAAGTCGGAAAGGCTACAGTCACGCGGTGACTGTAAGAGGCCATGGATTTTCAGTGTACATATATATGTATATATTTAAAGTAAACCATAAAAAAAAGTAGTGAAGGGACAAAGCAAGCAGAATAGACAAGAGTCGATAGCATAAGTTAGAACGAGAGAGATTTATGTCAATTTTCGGTGCGTGCTAAGATTTGTTACGCACACACACACACACACCAGCGTCAACTGCTTCTTCTTTAATTTAGACGTCCGTTAAAAATGCACTGACCTGCCTCACGTTTTGTTTATTGCCTCACACGCATATATGTATGTATGTGTGAACTTCGCAAGCATGTATTGTATGTATGCACGCATAACTACAGCATGCAAAAAATTTAACACTTTATATAAAATTGTTAGATTAATATTAAATAGTAAATGGGAAATAATTCAAAAATGTATATGCTTTATAAATATAAATGTAAAAAAATATAAAATACAACAAAATATAAAAAAATGAAAATGGGTAAATTTTTTTTTCACCGTGCGGATTCGAACCCTTGCCGTTTGCATAAGAGTCCGTCATCCGAACAACTAGACCACCGTCGCTGCGCTCCGCACACGCTAAAATTGCATATTTAGACCATTAGCTCAAATGTGTAATATTGTCTTGTACAACAATAACACTTCTACTGGATTGAATGAGATGATTTGTTGAAATTCTCATATATATATGAAACTAAATTTTATAATGATGAAAAAAAACTTCTACTTAGTGAAAAAAAAATATATATATAAATCGCCGCCTGCCTTTTTCAAGGATTGAATCACAACGTATTTATCTAGATGTATGCCAAAGCAGAAAGTTAAGACTTCAATACTTTGCTTAATAATCGCGGGAGCACTCTTGCGTGCTGCCTTTGTTGCCAACTGCTTGCGAGGCGCTTTGCCTCCCGTCGACTTACGAGCTGTGTTTTGTACGCGCCATGACTTTTTCCAAATTTTTTCACCTTACACACTCACTGTTGAAAACACAATGAAAGCAGAAGCATGCTTAAGTTATATAGGAAAACCGTGGGTTGTTAGAAAGAGAACGAATATATATTACTGGTCGTTTGCTCGTCGCGACGATGCGGCTCGGGTACTGTGTGAGCAGAGCGGAAATATCTTTCTTCTCACTCGTGTTTTCGGGTTTTTTGGTATAAATATGAGCGCATCTGGCATGCCAGGCGTTAGTTCGATATCGACGTTCGTGAAGTGAAAAGTAAAAAATAATAGTGAAAGTGCAAAATGACTGGTCGTGGTAAAGGTGGCAAAGGTTTGGGTAAAGGAGGTGCTAAAGGAGGTGTCATCGAAAAGTTTTACGGGACAATATCCAAGGCATTACCAAACCAGCTATTCGTCGTTTGGCTCGTCGTGGTGGCGTAAAGCGCATATCTGGTCTTATTTATGAAGAAACTCGAGGTGTTCTAAAAGTGTTCTTGGAGAACGTCATTCGTGATGCCGTCACCTACACTGAACACGCCAAGAGGAAGACTGTAACGGCTATGGATGTTGTTTATGCACTAAAGAGACAAGGCCGCACTCTATACGGTTTTGGCGGTTAGGAATATTTTTAAACACATAATTAAGACACCCAATCGGTCCTTTTCAGGACCACTAAAATATTCTATAAAAGAGAACTTATTAAATAATACTATTTAGGTAAAAATAAAAATTGATATCTCGAAATTGTTATCAGAATTTCAATTTATTTTATTTTCATTATTTTTTACTTAATCGTAATTGTACTTTTGAGATATCATATTTGACTGCTGAAAAATATCATCTCTTTAAGAAATATTTGGTCGTCCTGAAAAGGACGTTTGATATAGATTTTTTATGTGCACGAAATATTCAGTTCGGGATTTTAAGCCTTCTTTTCAGTCTTTTTTGGTAAAAGCACTGCTTGGATGTTAGGCAAAACACCGCCCTGAGCAATGGTGACACCCGAAAGAAGTTTGTTCAATTCCTCATCGTTTCGTATAGCCAATTGCAAATGACGAGGAATAATCCTTGTTTTCTTGTTATCACGGGCTGCGTTTCCAGCCAATTCCAAAACTTCAGCAGCCAAATATTCCATAACGGCAGCCAAGTACACAGGAGCACCGGCACCAACACGTTCAGCATAATTTCCTTTACGAAGTAAACGGTGAATACGACCAACGGGAAACTGAAGACCAGCACGGTTAGAACGCGACTTTGCCTTTCCCTTCACTTTTCCGCCTTTACCACGACCAGACATTTTTCTTTTATTTCACTGCTTCACTTTTCACACACAAATATTTAACGTAAAATGAGTATGACAGCCAGCGCTGGGCCATTCTATTTATACTTTTTTTTCCTACCTACTTGTTCAGTTAAGGGTGAATGATTTTAACATGAAAACGTTGCTCAAACAAAAGTATAAATGTTTAGCGTATCGATGTGTCTTGCCAACATTTGTGAAGTGAATTATTTAATTAAAGTGAGTGAAAATTGAATATGCCGCCTAAAACCAGTGGAAAGGCAGCCAAGAAGGCTGGCAAGGCCCAGAAGAACATCACTAAGAATGACAAGAAAAAGAAGCGCAGGAGGAAGGAAAGCTATGCTATTTATATTTACAAGGTGCTAAAGCAGGTTCACCCCGATACTGGTATTTCATCTAAGGCGATGAGTATTATGAACAGCTTTGTAAATGATATTTTCGAGCGCATTGCTGCAGAGGCCTCCCGTTTGGCTCACTATAATAGGCGCTCAACAATTACAAGTCGCGAAATCCAAACTGCTGTACGGCTTTTGTTGCCTGGAGAATTGGCAAAGCATGCAGTTAGTGAGGGAACTAAAGCTGTAACTAAGTACACAAGCTCAAAGTAAATTGTGTTTCAGTTCTTTTAGCAATTTTCATGTGTATAAAAAGGCCCTTTTCAGGGCCACAAATTGTTTGTTCAGAAAGTTAAAAATATTTTTATATGTTGATGCGCTAAAATATACCCATGAATTCATATTTTTAAATTATTAAATGATTTCAATAAAACTCTTAGAACAGAACAGCTGTAACGTTTGAGAAATTTACCTCTTTTGCATTAGCCCTGAAAAGGGCTGTAATTGTATACAAATTTCGTAATTCGAAATTCTACATAAAAATACAAAGCATTTAAATTTATTTTTTTGCTTTTACTTTTTTGACAGCACTTTTTTTTGGTGATGATGCCGTAGCTGCTTTTTTGGGTTTAGCAATTGCGGTCTTGGGCTTGGGTGTTTTTGGTTTTGCTGCGCTCGACTTTGCTGTGGACTTTGCTTTAACTGTACCTGATTTTTTAGCTTCTTTTGCTTTAGCTTTTTCCGCTTTCTTTTTGTCTGCAACCTTTTTCGTTGCTACAACTTTTGATTGTTTCTTATCTACTGCACTTGTAGCTTTCAAATTGCTAGCCGTTTTCTTCTTTTTAGCGGCAATCAATGGAGATGCTTTTTTAGTTTTCTTTTCCACAGATGCAGATTTTGAATTCGGCTCCTTTTTGGCAGACGCCGACAATTTAAACGAACCTGAAGCACCCTTGCCTTTAGTTTGTACCAATTTTCCATTAGCAACTGCAGTCTTTAAATACTTCTTAATGAATGGAGCTAGTTTCTGGGCATCACACTTGTATGTAGCTGCGATATATTTTTTAATTGCCATTAATGATGAACCACCGCGTTCTTTTAAATTCTTAATCGAAGCGTCAACCATTTGTTGAGTTGGTGGATGTGATGGTGGAACTGGCACCTTCTTTGACTTTGAACCAGATGCTGCCTTTTTAGTAGTCACCTTCTTCTCCACTTGGGTTTGTGGTGCAGCCACAGGAGAGGCGGATGTTGCAATTGCCGTATCAGACATATTCTTGCTCTTTTTTATTTTTCCACAATGTAAACACTCTTTTCGAACCAAATGTATACCGGTCTCGTGTAAACTTAGGTACCCGTTTTTATGAGAATCAAGGAGAACGGCTGTAGGCGAATGTTTTCAACAGCGAACGTTTACTGTGTCCAATATTCACGTAATCAAATTATGTTTTTTGTAATTTAAAAATATTTCTGGGTAGAAAATGTATATAGTGTATTATTTAATATATTTATAAATATTTGAGTAATGTATAACATATAGTTTGCATAAAATATATTAATAAAATAATTTGTTATAGTCACTCAAAATTCAACTTGGAGTCATCAGTAAATAAGATTTTTTATGAAATCATTGATTTTTAATGTAATTATGTTTTAATTTAATTCGCTTTTAATTTTAATATAATATTTTATATATTTTTAAGTCTTAGGAAACTAAAAATTATAGAAAAAGTGTTATTTATTAATTTTAAACACCATTTTAAAATTTCCACCCATTGCATAAATGCTTCCATTTTGGATCTCAATTACCAATCCAAAATTTCTTCGTTTACTTAAAAATAGTTGTTAAAATTGAAATTAAGTTGAAAACATATATAAAATGATCATATATTTTAGATTTTTTGTTTTGTTGCTAAATATAAAATTATCAAAATGATAATTTAAATATGTTTATCATTTTTTACAGCATCAATGCGACTAAGAGGAATAATTTATTTTTAAACAGAATATACGTTCTGCACGGTCAACAAAATTAAAATTAATTACTACATAACCATAAAATTAGTTTTATCATGTAATAAATAATAATAACTGGAATTGTTATTGTAACTCTGTATTTGTATACATATGTACGAGTTATAACATAATCTTATTATACATACAAAATAATAAGGGTCAATAATTAATATGGATCTGCTACAAATTATATAGGTATACAGATTAAAAAAAATAGAAATATCTCTTTTAAAAATATTTGTGGTCCTGAAAAGGACCGATTTATATTTTATGCTTAATAGAACTTAAGCACGTTCACCACGAATACGTCTAGCCAGTTGTATGTCTTTAGGCATAATTGTCACTCGCTTGGCATGAATAGCACACAAATTTGTGTCTTCGAAGAGACCGACCAAGTAGGCCTCGCTGGCTTCCTGCAAAGCCATTACAGCAGAGCTCTGGAAACGCAAATCAGTTTTAAAGTCCTGAGCAATTTCTCGGACTAATCGCTGAAAAGGCAACTTGCGAATTAGCAACTCGGTGCTTTTTTGGTAGCGACGAATCTCACGGAGAGCAACAGTGCCGGGACGATAACGATGAGGTTTCTTAACACCGCCGGTTGCGGGAGCACTTTTGCGTGCTGCCTTTGTTGCCAACTGCTTGCGAGGCGCTTTGCCTCCCGTCGACTTACGAGCTGTTTGCTTGGTACGCGCCATGACTTTTTCCAAATTTTTTCACTTAACACACTCACTGTTGAAAACACAATGAACGCAGAATCGATGCGTGCTTCAGTTATATAGGAAAACCGGGGGTTGTTAGAAAGAGAACGAATATATATTACTGGCCGTTCGCTCGTCGCGACGATGCGGCTCGGGTACTGTGTGAGCAGAGCGGAAATATCTTTCTTCTCACTCGTGTTTTCGGGTTTTTTGGTATAAATATGAGCGCATCTGGCATGCCAGGCGTTAGTTCGATATCGACGTTCGTGAAGTGAAAAGTAAAAAATAATAGTGAAAGTGCAAAATGACTGGTCGTGGTAAAGGTGGCAAAGGTTTGGGTAAAGGAGGTGCTAAACGTCATCGAAAAGTTTTACGGGACAATATCCAAGGCATTACCAAACCAGCTATTCGTCGTTTGGCTCGTCGTGGTGGCGTAAAGCGCATATCTGGTCTTATTTATGAAGAAACTCGAGGTGTTCTAAAAGTGTTCTTGGAGAACGTCATTCGTGATGCCGTCACCTACACTGAACACGCCAAGAGGAAGACTGTAACGGCTATGGATGTTGTTTATGCACTAAAGAGACAAGGCCGCACTCTATACGGTTTTGGCGGTTAGGAATATTTTTAAACACATAATTAAGACACCCAATCGGTCCTTTTCAGGACCACTAAAATATTCTATAAAAGAGAACTTATTAAATAATACTATTTAGGTAAAAATAAAAATTGATATCTCGAAATTGTTATCAGAATTTCAATTTATTTCATTTTCATTATTTATTACTTAATCGTAATTGTACTTTTGAGATATCATATTTGACTGCTGAAAAATATCATCTCTTTAAGAAATATTTGGTCGTCCTGAAAAGGACGTTTGATATAGATTTTTTATGTGCACGAAATATTCAGTTCGGGATTTTAAGCCTTCTTTTCAGTCTTTTTTGGTAAAAGCACTGCTTGGATGTTAGGCAAAACACCGCCCTGAGCAATGGTGACACCCGAAAGAAGTTTGTTCAATTCCTCATCGTTTCGTATAGCCAATTGCAAATGACGAGGAATAATCCTTGTTTTCTTGTTATCACGGGCTGCGTTTCCAGCCAATTCCAAAACTTCAGCAGCCAAATATTCCATAACGGCAGCCAAGTACACAGGAGCACCGGCACCAACACGTTCAGCATAATTTCCTTTACGAAGTAAACGGTGAATACGACCAACGGGAAACTGAAGACCAGCACGGTTAGAACGCGACTTTGCCTTTCCCTTCACTTTTCCGCCTTTACCACGACCAGACATTTTTCTTTTATTTCACTGCTTCACTTTTCACACACAAATATTTAACGTAAAATGAGTATGACAGCCAGCGCTGGGCCATTCTATTTATACTTTTTTTTCCTACCTACTTGTTCAGTTAAGGGTGAATGATTTTAACATGAAAACGTTGCTCAAACAAAAGTATAAATGTTTAGCGTATCGATGTGTCTTGCCAACATTTGTGAAGTGAATTATTTAATTAAAGTGAGTGAAAATTGAATATGCCGCCTAAAACCAGTGGAAAGGCAGCCAAGAAGGCTGGCAAGGCCCAGAAGAACATCACTAAGAATGACAAGAAAAAGAAGCGCAGGAGGAAGGAAAGCTATGCTATTTATATTTACAAGGTGCTAAAGCAGGTTCACCCCGATACTGGTATTTCATCTAAGGCGATGAGTATTATGAACAGCTTTGTAAATGATATTTTCGAGCGCATTGCTGCAGAGGCCTCCCGTTTGGCTCACTATAATAGGCGCTCAACAATTACAAGTCGCGAAATCCAAACTGCTGTACGGCTTTTGTTGCCTGGAGAATTGGCAAAGCATGCAGTTAGTGAGGGAACTAAAGCTGTAACTAAGTACACAAGCTCAAAGTAAATTGTGTTTCAGTTCTTTTAGCAATTTTCATGTGTATAAAAAGGCCCTTTTCAGGGCCACAAATTGTTTGTTCAGAAAGTTAAAAATATTTTTATATGTTGATGCGCTAAAATATACCCATGAATTCATATTTTTAAATTATTAAATGATTTCAATAAAACTCTTAGAACAGAACAGCTGTAACGTTTGAGAAATTTACCTCTTTTGCATTAGCCCTGAAAAGGGCTGTAATTGTATACAAATTTCGTAATTCGAAATTCTACATAAAAATACAAAGCATTTAAATTTATTTTTTTGCTTTTACTTTTTTGACAGCACTTTTTTTTGGTGATGCCGTAGCTGCTTTTTTGGGTTTAGCAATTGCGGTCTTGGGCTTGGGTGTTTTTGGTTTTGCTGCGCTCGACTTTGCTGTGGACTTTGCTTTAACTGTACCTGATTTTTTAGCTTCTTTTGCTTTAGCTTTTTCCGCTTTCTTTTTGTCTGCAACCTTTTTCGTTGCTACAACTTTTGATTGTTTCTTATCTACTGCACTTGTAGCTTTCAAATTGCTAGCCGTTTTCTTCTTTTTAGCGGCAATCAATGGAGATGCTTTTTTAGTTTTCTTTTCCACAGATGCAGATTTTGAATTCGGCTCCTTTTTGGCAGACGCCGACAATTTAAACGAACCTGAAGCACCCTTGCCTTTAGTTTGTACCAATTTTCCATTAGCAACTGCAGTCTTTAAATACTTCTTAATGAATGGAGCTAGTTTCTGGGCATCACACTTGTATGTAGCTGCGATATATTTTTTAATTGCCATTAATGATGAACCACCGCGTTCTTTTAAATTCTTAATCGAAGCGTCAACCATTTGTTGAGTTGGTGGATGTGATGGTGGAACTGGCACCTTCTTTGACTTTGAACCAGATGCTGCCTTTTTAGTAGTCACCTTCTTCTCCACTTGGGTTTGTGGTGCAGCCACAGGAGAGGCGGATGTTGCAATTGCCGTATCAGACATATTCTTGCTCTTTTTTTATTTTTCCACAATGTAAACACTCTTTTCGAACCAAATGTATACCGGTCTCGTGTAAACTTAGGTACCCGTTTTTATGAGAATCAAGGAGAACGGCTGTAGGCGAATGTTTTCAACAGCGAACGTTTACTGTGTCCAATATTCACGTAATCAAATTATGTTTTTTGTAATTTAAAAATATTTCTGGGTAGAAAATGTATATAGTGTATTATTTAATATATTTATAAATATTTGAGTAATGTATAACATATAGTTTGCATAAAATATATTAATAAAATAATTTGTTATAGTCACTCAAAATTCAACTTGGAGTCATCAGTAAATAAGATTTTTTATGAAATCATTGATTTTTAATGTAATTATGTTTTAATTTAATTCGCTTTTAATTTTAATATAATATTTTATATATTTTTAAGTCTTAGGAAACTAAAAATTATAGAAAAAGTGTTATTTATTAATTTTAAACACCATTTTAAAATTTCCACCCATTGCATAAATGCTTCCATTTTGGATCTCAATTACCAATCCAAAATTTCTTCGTTTACTTAAAAATAGTTGTTAAAATTGAAATTAAGTTGAAAACATATATAAAATGATCATATATTTTAGATTTTTTGTTTTGTTGCTAAATATAAAATTATCAAAATGATAATTTAAATATGTTTATCATTTTTTACAGCATCAATGCGACTAAGAGGAATAATTTATTTTTAAACAGAATATACGTTCTGCACGGTCAACAAAATTAAAATTAATTACTACATAACCATAAAATTAGTTTTATCATGTAATAAATAATAATAACTGGAATTGTTATTGTAACTCTGTATTTGTATACATATGTACGAGTTATAACATAATCTTATTATACATACAAAATAATAAGGGTCAATAATTAATATGGATCTGCTACAAATTATATAGGTATACAGATTAAAAAAATAGAAATATCTCTTTTAAAAATATTTGTGGTCCTGAAAAGGACCGATTTATATTTTATGCTTAATAGAACTTAAGCACGTTCACCACGAATACGTCTAGCCAGTTGTATGTCTTTAGGCATAATTGTCACTCGCTTGGCATGAATAGCACACAAATTTGTGTCTTCGAAGAGACCGACCAAGTAGGCCTCGCTGGCTTCCTGCAAAGCCATTACAGCAGAGCTCTGGAAACGCAAATCAGTTTTAAAGTCCTGAGCAATTTCTCGGACTAATCGCTGAAAAGGCAACTTGCGAATTAGCAACTCGGTGCTTTTTTGGTAGCGACGAATCTCACGGAGAGCAACAGTGCCGGGACGATAACGATGAGGTTTCTTAACACCGCCGGTTGCGGGAGCACTTTTGCGTGCTGCCTTTGTTGCCAACTGCTTGCGAGGCGCTTTGCCTCCCGTCGACTTACGAGCTGTTTGCTTGGTACGCGCCATGACTTTTTCCAAATTTTTTCACTTAACACACTCACTGTTGAAAACACAATGAACGCAGAATCGATGCGTGCTTCAGTTATATAGGAAAACCGGGGGTTGTTAGAAAGAGAACGAATATATATTACTGGCCGTTCGCTCGTCGCGACGATCAGTGTTGCCAACTCTGAGCCGATAGTTATAGCTGTGTTGACTCTTGAAAATAGCCAAAAATAGCCAACCTTCACAAAAAATAGCAACAGAAAATAGCCCCAGCAAAATCAGTTGAAGTATTTTGTTTGGGGAAGTCAATGGTTGCATTTTGTTTTAAGGACGCAATACCG
Source organism: Zaprionus tsacasi (assembly GCA_018904105.1). Lineage (NCBI taxonomy): Eukaryota > Metazoa > Arthropoda > Insecta > Diptera > Drosophilidae > Zaprionus > Zaprionus tsacasi. The sequence continues at coordinate 18,271 of JAEIFR010000143.1, forward strand.
CCCTTATGTTTTTTTGTTTCCACATGGGATTTCAAATCCCACAATTTTGCATTCAGTGTGCACTTGCAATAAGTGCAGAACACTTTTGTCGGATCATTCACGTCTTTTTTAATACATGTTTTAAAACGTTCATCGTTCATCCACACATCACGAGCTTTTTATACCCTTCGACCATTGAAAATGGTCAAAAAAGGGTACACTAACTTTGTGAAATGTATGTAACAGGCATAAGGAGGCGTGGTAGACCCCATAAAGTATATATATTCTTGCTCAGGATCACTAGCCGAGTCGATTGAGCCATGTCCGTCTGTCTGTCCGTCTGTTTGTTTGAGACAACGGATCTCAGCTATTAAAAAAGCTAGAGACTCCAAATTTGGCATGGAGGTTCCTATATTTCCCAAGTAGGTGAAGTTTATTTCAAATGTTTGGTGCCACGCCCACTGCCCCCGCAAATCGGTAATTTGTGATTATTAAGCAAAGTATTGAACATATAAATTTACGATTATTTAGCAAACAATTAAACTTATAAAGTTCTGCTTTGGTATGTATAAAGCTATATATCATACGAACATATTCTCCAAATTACAATTCGATCGGACCAATAACACAGAAGTTATTCAAGTCAACGTTTTCAGTACAAATGTACGAGCAGCAGCCTGCGCGCTACTTTAGCAGTTGACGTCGACGTCGACGTCACTCTTAACGTGCGTCGCTGTGTAAGTGTGAGCGAGAAAGCTATATGTAGTAGAAGTATTTGTGCAAAATTTCTGTTTGAAATTATGAGTGTGGTTACACGAATGTAACGGATTTTAAAAATTGGGAGAAGGGTATCTTACTGTCGGGCGCTCGACTGTAGCCATATCCACTTTTTTTTTTGTGAAGAGTTATTGCCATTTTTTGCAAAATTATTTTGTGAAACGTAAATATTTTTGTGTTATGAAATATAGCTAAAAACTAGCAGAGCTTTTGATAAGAATAGCTGAAAAAACCGTTCCTAGCTAAATGTAAAATTTTCTAGTTTTCGGTCATCCAAAATAGCCAGAACTGGCTAGAAAATAGCTGAGTTGGCAACACTGCTTCTATTTAGCTGACAATTGGGGTATCTTGCTCTACAAGAGATTTCAAGTCGGCATGGTCAAGAATTGTTGAATTTATTATGTTTGATTTGGCGTCAAACATTTGACATAAACTTGTTTTGCCCCGGATATACAGGAACATTCATATCAAATTGGTGTCTCTAACTCTTTGATCTGTTGTCTCAAACAAACAGACAGACAGACGGACAGACAGACGGACATGGCTAGATCGACTCAGCTAGTGATCCTGAGCAAGAATATCTATACTTTATGGGGTCTGCCACGCCTCCTTATGCCTGTTACATACATTGCACAAAGTTAGTATACCCTTTTTTGACCATTTCCAATGGTCGAAGGGTATAATTAAAATAGGTTAATTATTTTTTCACCGTGCGGATTCGAACCCTTGCCGTATGCATAAGAGTCCGTCATCCGAACAACTAGACCACCGTCCCTGCGCTCCGCACACGCTAAAATTACATATTTAGACCATAAGCTCAAATGTGTCATATTTTCTTGTACAACAATAACACTTCTACTGGATTGAATGAGATGATTTGTTGAAATTATCATATATAATATATATGATAATAATAATCGCATAAGAATACTAATTTTTCATTTACGGGGGCGTTGGGCGTGGTAATCAAAATTTTAAAATGAAGTTTACTGCCTTAGATATACATGAATCTTTCTGCCAAATTTGGAGTCTCTAGCTTTCTTAATAGCCGAGAACCGTTGTCTCATATAGACAGACAGACAGACAGACAGACAGACAGACAGACAGACAGACATGGCTAGATCGACTCAGCTAGTGATCCTGAGTAAGAATATATATACTTTATGGGGTCTCAGACGTCTCCTTCTGCCTGTTACGCACATTCCGACAAACCTAATAGACCATGTATTTTTTAAAATCCATGGCCTAAAAACTGTTGCTGTAGAGCTTATATTGCAGCTGTGGTCAATTTTTTTCAATCTATAGGGGCAGGTGGAGGCGTGGCAAAAATCTAAAATAAACTTGATAAGCGTGCAGTAATAACACATATTGTCACAAAATTTGGTATCTCTAGCTCTTATAATAGCTGAGATATAGGTGTTCACACGGACGGACAGACGGACATGGCTATATCGACTGGGCTGTTGATACTGATTAAGAATATGTATACTTTATGGAGTCGGAAATGTCTCCTTCTGCCTGTTACATACATTTTCGGTTTGAACAAAGTTATAATACCCTTCTACTCTATGAGTAGCGGGTATAAAAAATAAATTAAATTAAGAAAATTTTTTTTTTTTTATTTATTTAACGTCAACTAAGACAGTCGACTAGAAATTAAGATTAGTTTAGATAAGTTATTTTAAAATTAATAACATTTTATAGCTGACTCAAGGTCGGTTCGATTTCTGCATAATAGCTTATCTAGTCGATATTTTTGCCAAACACAACAAGAACACTTGTCAAAAGAAAAGGAGCGGGCTTGAATGTACAATTGTTTCACAAAGTAGACAACTTCGATCATCAGCATTCATCGCTGACTAACTTGGTGATCAAAGACAGTTTCATCTCGACACTGCTAGAACCCGTTGAGAATTATAGTGGTGCCGAGGTGAAAAACCAATTCAATAAACCAAGCTTGTCTCTTTGTTGTGTTTGGATTTAGGCTGCATCGAATTCTTCAGAATTCCTGATTGCAGTTGTCCTTAGTTAAAAGGTGCATAAACCTTTATTGGTGTAGAGCATTGTCCGGCGTATCTAACGTTATTTGTAACAAGCGTGGCTTACGACCTGCATTTGCTAATAACATGTTAGCTGACTCAAGGTCAATATCGGTTCGATTTCTGCATCATAGCTTATCTAGTCGATATTTTTGCCAAACACAACAAGAACACTTGTCAAAAGAAAAGGAGCGGGCTTGAATATACAATTGTTTCACGAAGTAGACAACTTCGATCATCAGCATTCATCGCTGACTAACTTGGTGATCGAAGACAGTTTCATCTCCACACTGCTAGAACTAGAACCGCTGCCTATAACACGCAACAAAATAAAATTGACAAAATTGACAAACTCAACGAAAGTAGACAAGAGAACAGTATAGACACTAATTTCAGAGAATCTCCTCTGGTTAGATTAAAAACAATTAACCCATTCAGAAAGACAGGAAACTTAACACAAATACATGATAAACATTTTGAAGAAACAAATAGAGGTAGAAAGTATTATCTTTATAAATTTAAGTTTAAAAAGAAAAGGAAAATTAATAAAAGTAAATATAATAATGATAATTCCAGGGTTACTCCCGATAATGATAATCATGTTATGTCTACTCTTAACAAATAGCCAACAAACCTAGAAGTAACCCCTATCCAGCCAAAAAACGGTTCTTAATCTTTCAAACCGGATCAATTAATTTAACTATGAATATCATTACTTATCTATTGTAATGTTTCTGGCCCAGTATTAATAACATTTATCGTAGTTGCTAAGTTTAAGGCAATGGACTTGTGTCCTTTGTCAAATATTAGGTGTATATTAAGCCTACTTACAAAAGCTTTCTTAGCCTAAATCGGGGAGCAGCCTCCGCGCTTATATGCTTATCTTTTGTGTACATATATGTATTGTCGCCAAACGACGACGTTGGTAGAGGAAAAGTGCTATACGCATACTTTGTAAGCGGTCAGCGCATAGCCAGCGTGGGAATGCAGACTATGCAATTATGCATGTTAGCCTTCAAGTCGATGCTCGTATTACACATACACTTGGGCAGAACGTTTACATATATATATCGTATATAAGTTAAGTTAAGACTATTTCTTGCTTGTGTTCCTACGGCTCCCGTAGCCGCATACTCCACCTAGTAAGTATATGGAGCATTCCAAGTGTTCTTGTGTGTTGTCGCCTTGTTCTGTGGATAGGTTCCCCAAATGAAGTCAAGGGTTGTGTTAAAGAACCGTTTGCGTTGACTTTCTAATTAATTTTAACAATTGATGGTTAACCAGATTAGAGATTTATTCGGATTACGGTTGTGATTTCCGGAACTGCACGTCCAATGTGGCTGACAGTAGGCGATGGAAAAGAAAGAAGAAAGTGGATGACAGTAGGCGATGGGAAGAAAGAATTAGCAATGATTCCCAGGATATCGATTACAGATTAATATCTAGCAAATTATGATTTAAGTAAATGTGATTAGCAAATTCAAGGTTGCCAGATCTCCATAAATGCCTTCTAGCGTCGGTGCTGGTTCTCTCCAGAGCTCCGGCTCCAGTGCTGAATGTGGCGTTGACATCCAGCGGGGGAAGCGTGTGTAAGAGCGGCGGTCAGTAGGGGAGGGGGAAAGATACTTAGAGAGAGTTCATAGATCATTCTTGGGTCAAGCAGGTTACTATAGGTGAAATGAAATGCCCGAGAGACCACAAACCGGGATAATCGACCTTTACTCTGAAAAACTGTGACTTTTCCCATGAAACTCTCATATTTCTCTGATACAATTGATCTAATACCCATGCGATGTGCTGCACGTGCTCTTCCATGCTTTCTGAAAAAATGATTACGTCATCAACGTAAACATAGCATGATTTTCCGATCTTCTCTTCACATCGTCAATAGCCCTTTGGAAAATACTAGGAGCATTTTTTAGTCCAAAAGGCATATTTCCTGTTCATATTTCTCGTTACCTACAGAAAAAGTTGTTTTTTCTCTATCTTTTTCTGCAATAAGGATTTGGTGAAATCCTGATTTTAGGTCAAGCGTTGTAAAATACCTTGCTTTACCAAGATTTGACAGTCTGGCTACAATATTGGGTATGGGGTATTTGTCGGCAATAGTTTTAGAGTTCAATTTTCTGAAGTCAATTACAAGTCTTTTCTTTTTGTTTCCCTTTTCGTCTGTTCCTTTTTTGTCTACTACCCACACAGGATTCTTATAGGGGATCGTAATGGTCTTATTATACCATCTTTTAGCAGACTTTCTGTTTCTGCGTTTACAAAATCAGTCACTCCCATCGGATAGGGGTATAATTTTGAATATATCGGGTCTTCATTTTCCGTTCTTATAGTCGCTACAATGTTAGTGTTGTATGGAAGGGCTTCGTTAGGGTCTGCGAAGACATTAGTTCTAGCTTTCCTGAAATTTCCTGAAATTCTTTTTTTATTTTTTCTGGGACCTCTATGTTTTCAACTTCTGGGAAATTTACATTTGCGCACCTTAGGAACTGAATTTCCTCAGATCCTGATTCGGTACGCAATATCTTATTTTTAAAATCTAGTGTAGCGTTGACTCTGTTAAGTAGGTCTAGTCCTATTATGCTGTCAAATGTTGAAAGGTTCGGCAAAATGAAAAATGTTGTTGTAGTGTTAAAGAGATGCATAAAACATTTTTTTTGAACAGGGTTAAAAGCGTGAAGGGATTTTACCAAAAATCGTTTGTTTACCGGTGTTATGTTTTTAAGATTCCCTAGAGGTTTTATATAGTTTTTGGAGGCCCCTGTATCGATCAGTAATTTTATTGTGTTCCCTGCTATCATTCGCTCTACAAACGGTAACAGGGAGTCATTTCTAAAAAATTAAGCTCTTCAGTTTGTGCAATTTCATCTTCAAAATCAGCTACCTCGGACTCGGCGATCGTATCGTATTCTTGTTCACTTGGGTCATATTGGTGATCTTCTTGTGAGATGTTATTTATTCTCTGCTGCTTTGGTCCTGTAAACCTAGCTGTTCCACTATTGGGTCTTTTTTGGATTTGATTTTGAAAAGGGGAGTAGGCGTGAACCCCTTGATTTGCCTGGTGTTGTGTGGGTTGCCTAAATCTAGACGAACTGTCCATGTCCATTGGCTGTTGTGCCTCTTGCCTTTGAGGCCATTTGAGGTCATTATTACGTACTCGCGGTTTAAGATAATATGGGTTTTTACCTTGCTGCGAGCTTTCTGTAGTCTGTTGTTTTTGATAACGTTGCTCATTTCGCTGAGCCCTGTCTTCCAGACTTCTTGCATAATTATTTGCAAAATGAAAGCGTTCGTTATTTGACTCGACCTCTTGAGCTAATGCTAAGGCCGATGGCAAATCCTTTGGTCGCGCTGAGAAGAGTATGTCGCTTAGCTGTTTCTTAGTTCCAGAGATAAATACTCTTAAAGCATCTGCTCTGTATTTCTCATTGAGAGAAGCAGCCAAGTAAGCGTCATATGTCATGATAGTTTTATTTACGAGGAGCGTAAGCTTTCGCTCAACTTCATCATAATATTCTATCAATGTCAAGTTTCCTTGACGAAGTGTTGACAGCTCTTGTTCTATTAAATAGATTGGTCGCTTGTCAGCGTACGTAAAGTCTAATCTATTTATAATGGCTTTGAAATTCAGTGGTGTGTCATATGAGGACAGCACCATGTCAGCAGGGCCCCTTTATTTTGTTTCTTATAATACCCAATGCTTGGTAATGTTTTGAGCTGCGCTGGTATACCTCAAAAACTTTGTGTGCTGTGTGTGCAGCTTTTCGCCAAGACACGTATGTCTCATGTTTCCCTTCGAATTCGGGGACTGATTTTACAATGTCATATTCATTTGTTACCTAATCTATGTTCGGAATTAAAACATAATTTAACCAACTGTCCACGTGGAGCTACGGCCCATCTATAACTTGCGCAGCCGATAACCAGGAGCGGAATAAAAAAATATTAATAAAAAAAAAGTTATTATTTCAAATTGTCCTTATGAACAACCCTCCCCCTTATGAGAACTGTTGTTCCCAGGTCGGCTTCTATTACCTCTTCTTCATACAAGGGAGTCAATGTATTACCCAATCTTCCATTTGATTTAAAAAAAAACTCTTTCACCTACTTGAAAAATTCTATTCCTTTCATTCAACCTTTTCATCTGTGCTTCCTGAGCTTTATTTATTTTGTCCTTTATACCTGCTTCAAAATCTGGTGCAGAGTAATGTATTATCTCGATTGGTTTTTTGTTGGTAACAGAGTGTATTGTTTTATTTTATTCATTAGTTGACTGAAGAATCAGTTCAACTGTGTCATTCAGGTGTTTTTCTATTTTCAAGCACCGCGCTATTTCTGCAAGAGTGCTATGAAATCTTTCTACTTGCCCATTCGATGAGCTGTGTAGGGGTGGAGCGTTGGAGATTTGGACATTAAAACGGTTATTTAATAGTGATTTTATTGTTTCGGAATTTAGAGAAGGTTTGTTGTCACAGTAAATGGTTTTGGTTTTTGGGAAAAAATTCATAAGTTGTAGTATTGGCGGTTCTATATCGATAATGGTTCTGGAGGCTATCGGTTGCACAATGGCGAATTTTGAAAATTTATCTATGCAAGTTAAAAAGTACTTTTTGTCCGTTGAGAAAATGACAATGTGTAATATTTCTCCTACTTGGGAAGGAATGGGTGTTTCACCAATAACTTGCTGTTGTGGATGCCGATCGTATTTGGCTCTGTTACAAATTTTGCAGTTAACTACAGCTTCGTTTACTAAGCGAGTCATTTTCGGAAAAAAAAATTCTTGCATTATTTGTTTTACATTTTCTTGAGCTGCTCTGTTATGTTCTGCAATAATTATTTCTTTCTGTTCATTCTTATCAAAAACATCAATGACCATTCGCTTAGTATGCCAGAATTTTGTGGATGGGAATGTTTCCACAAGTTTGTTCTGAACAAATGCGAGAATTGATAGGTCACATGCAATTGCGTTCACTACGTCTTTGTTAACCACATCAAACATCATCTCCATTAGTTGTTGTTTATCGTTAAAATGTATGATGTGCCTTGTTTTCTGACCAAAAATAATTATAGTACGTGTTGAAGCTGCCGCATTTTCTTCTAAAATAATTTGATTCCTAAAACAGTTTATAGGCTTATCAGAAGAGTCGATAGTGTAAGTTAGTGATTCTTCGCTGTGTATGGTTGCAACATCGGAAGACGCATCCTCTTCAAGGGCAAAAAAACTTTGTCGGGACAAAGCATCGGCTACATTATTCTCTTTCCATGGCTTATATAAAATTTTTGCATTATGGTCGTCAATGAAAGCCTTCCACCTTTTAATCTTTGCATTAGGATTTTTATCCGAGACCGCAAAGGTAAGGGGTTGGTGATCAGTGTAGATGTTCAAATTCTGTACACCATAAAGATAAGTTCTTAGGTTTTTAAGAGCCCACACTATTGCGAGTAATTCGCGCTCGTTTGTTGCGAAATGTAACTCGTGGTCCTTAAGGGTTCTGGATATCATAGTAATCGGCTTCCCATCTTGAGATAGGACTGCTCCTAGGCCGGTGGACGAGGCGTCGGTTGTCAGGTCAAATGATTTCTGATAATCAGGGTAAAGTAGCATAACATCTTCCGAAATTAGAACATTTTTCAATTTCTCAAATGTTTGACATTGCTTTTCGTCAAGGTTCACTGGTATTTTCTTGGATCGACCAGCACTAACCTTACCATTGTCTCCTTTCAGAATATCCGTTAGCGGTCTAGCTAACGAGGCGTAGTCCTTTATAAAACTCCTATAGTAACCTGCTAGACCCAAGAATGATCTATGAACTCTCTCTAAGTATCTTTCCCCTCCCCTACTGACCGCCGCTCTTACACACGCTTCCCCCGCTGGATGTCAACGCCACATTCAGCACTGGAGCCGGAGCTCTGGAGAGAACCAGCACCGACGCTAGAAGGCATTTATGGAGATCTGGCAACCTTGAATTTGCTAATCACATTTACTTAAATCATAATTTGCTAGATATTAATCTGTAATCGATATCCTGGGAATCATTGCTAATTCTTTCTTCCCATCGCCTACTGTCATCCACTTTCTTCTTTCTTTTCCATCGCCTACTGTCAGCCACATTGGACGTGCAGTTCCGGAAATCACAACCGTAATCCGAATAAATCTCTAATCTGGTTAACCATCAATTGTTAAAATTAATTAGAAAGTCAACGCAAACGGTTCTTTAACACAACCTTTGACTTCATTTGGGGAACCTATCCACAGAACAAGGCGACGACACAAAATATTACTTGGAATGCTCCATGTGCCTACTAGGTGAGGTATGCGGCTACGATAGCCCTAGCAACGCAAGCAAGAAATAGTCTTGCTTAACTTATATCATAATAATAAATATGTCGGGGCGAAAATAATGTGTATGCGCTTGGTCGTTATTTACTTCTTCTCCATGTTCCTTCTGCTGTTATTCGTGTTCCTATTCATTGTCAATGTGTGAGTATGAATAGATGAATTATCTATAAACGGGACTCTGCTAGAATGAGAGCGATATAGCTGTTGCTGAATGTGGCCACTTGCGCTGCTTGGTTAGAGTGAGAGAGAGACATAATGAAAAGGGAATGCTAAAAAATGGAAAAGACAAAAAGCAGTCTGTACGAAACGAGGCATTAAGTGTTGAGAAGCCAAAGTATACGCAAGTGGACTCGTTAAACGCGCGCAGCTTATAAATTGAGTGGTGAAGGTCATCATAAGTGACGCCGATATGGACGGACGGACGGACGACGAGGCTCCTGGCACCAACAACCCGACATCAGAAGTGGGATCTGCATCCCACGACATCCTGCATTTTCTGAGGAGCAGTGGCGTGCAGTGGTCGAAATGCAAAATCGGAATATGGCTGAACTCGTTCGTAAAATCATGCAAGTGACGCCGGCACGCGAGCAGCAACCTAGCTATGAAGTTAAGCTACCCAAATTTAACCCTGAAGCTGCATGCGTTGAGGCAGGAAAGTGGTTGTTGATGTTGCATCCAGCGGGGAAGGCGCGAAGAGCGGTGGTCAGTAGGGAAGAGGGAGAGATACCTAGAAAGAGTTCATTACTCCTCCCCCTCAAGATCTGCGTCCCGCAGATTATAGGGCTTTGGGTGCCCTGCCAGCTTCTAACGTCTCCGGGTCCGGGGTGCTGCTTGTCACGACAGGGATGCCCTTGGTCGATGTCAGCTTCCTGCATATGGTGTAGAGAACCGCTCCGACAACCCAAGCGACCAATGCCTCCAGAAGGAAGGAAAAAGAAACCCTCTCGGATATCCCAAAAGGTGTCTCTTCAGGTTTTCCATGTTGAAGTCGTTCACGTAGTGGAGCGAAGGCGCGTACCCGGTGGCGGTGACTGTAGTCAGTACCGCTGGCATAACCATGAAGTGGCTCGATGAGGAGCTCGTGTAGGTTCTTCCAGCCACACTAATTGTCACATTAGCGAACTGGACCATGTAGGGTCCAGCCAAGTTGTGGGTGCTGGGTCCAGCTGCCAATGTCCCGTTGAAGTGCGACAAGAACCGTCCTCGACCAGTTCTATCCGAGCCTCGTTATTCTTGAGGAAATTCACATCTAGCCTGAGCACCCCTCAATAGCCTGGGGATGCAGCCGTTTTCGTCCATCTTCAGGAGACTTTTTTCCGGACAAACAGTTGTGTTGCCCATGGAGAGGCAATCGTCCTATGACTTATTTTCCCTCAAGGGTTGCAGGAAGCAGAAGAAGCAAACGGTAGTCCTTGGGGGCGACCTTAGGCACGGCCAGAATGTACAGAAGCGCCGTTCCATTAGTAACCACAGATAGGCGGCATAACTCCAGTGCATTCTGGTACGGCAAGTTCCTGACTTCAGTCAAAATCGCCTGTACCTCCTCGTGGTCCAGTAAAGCGGGAGGTGACGATCCCTGACTTAGCCCGCTGGCACGCTTGAGTCAGCTCGCCGACCTGACTATCGATGATCAAGGCCTTGTGCAATAGGGTCGTAGCCTTGTACACATATCCGTCGATGGCAATCGTACAATCGTCCATCGCAGTAGCCTCGTTCAGTTGCCTCAGGGACTCGTGTGAACCACCAAATAGTCCAGCGTTTATCCGCACTTCTTGGTCGGCCGATTTTACGACATTTTCCTGAGCATAAAGAAGGCGTCCAGGTCCGACACATCCGGTGAGCCCGCAATCCACTTCCAGGCGGACCCAACCCAGTCCAGAGATCGACGTCAACGCTGTGTACCCGTCAGTCTTCGCAGACCCTCCTGTCACTCGTCTAAGTAGTGCGTCCCTTGTACTCTAATTCTGGGATCTGTTAATAGCGGTGCCTCACGTTGAACCTCCTGAATCAGTGATCCGAGCCTACTCAAGACAATTACATGTGAAAGCTTGAATTGGCCATCGACACGCCAGACTGGAACATAAAATTTGGGCCTTCCGCGCCTGTTGTCTCTTCTAAGGCATCCTTATGAGTCATGCCACATTCTCAGCACCGAGCTGATCATGGTACTCGAGCAATATTCTCTTCATACCGGAACCTTCGTTCGAAAGAGCACTGTAGCCGGAGCTGTGAGCTGACCCGACCGGTTTGATTCCATCTTAACGGCCGGTCTTAACTGTAGTCTCGTTACTTTCTGTATGTATGTATATATGTAAACCTTCTTTTTTGTATAAATTTGCTTCTTATTTTTTTGGATAACAGTGCTTCTTATTAAGAGTGGCATCTGATTGTTTTGTATCACACTGCTTCTTATTTAGAGCGGCATCTGCTTGTAATGTGTTCCCCGTAAAAATTGACTTTCATTTTGTTACATTTTTTTATATATATTTTTTTTTTTGTTGATATTTAGTTTTTAATAATATATTTATTCTTATGATATATTTATATATATTTTTCGTTTTTGGTTCATTAAAGAAATTTGTTTTCTCAAACAGACAGACGGACATGGCTCAATCGACTCGGCTAGTGATCCTGAGCAAGAATATATATACTTTATGGGGTCTGCCACGCCTCTTTATGCCTGTTACATACATTGCACAAAGTTAGTATAAGTTACCTTTTTTTACCATTTCCAATGGTTGAAGGGAACAACAAGTGGGTATGGCTACAGTCGAGCGCTCGACCGTAAGATACCCTTCTCCCAATTTTCTAAATCTGTTACAAACGTGTATCCACACTCATACTTTCAAATAGAAATTTTGCACAGATACTTATAACAATCCACTATCGGCATAATGAAGGTACCTGTTGCAATTTTTTGAAAAACTGAGTGCTATTACATATAACTGTGTACAACTGCAAGGGTATAAAACCTTTGCCAAGCCGAAAATAGCCTTGCTTTCTTTTTTTTTTTATTTATTTTATGGTTGCTTTAATCGTAATATGTTTTAACATAAAACAAATTAATTTTTTAATCAAACAAAAATTTGACACAATTGTTGTGTGGTTGACGCAGAATTCTCTTCCCTGAGTAACGTTACGCTTTCCGGCTTCCAAGCGCCGAATAATTTGCATTTTTTCTTCGACGGAGAAGCACTTTCGTTTTAAAGACATTTTGGGACATGGGCCTAACTAATGCACAAGTGTCGAGCTTAACTGAATTAGTTCGTTATGCGCATTTAGTCCACTAACTCACATTTGGTGAATTTACTTATTAAGTTTTATTGAAAAAAAAAGGAAAAACTGGAAATATAACGGGACAACTCTTGGAATATAGGCATGAGGTCTGCTCACGCACGGTGTAAACATTTTTATGACATTGGACACTGATAGATATATAAGTTATTAATTTATTCAGATTAATGTTCCAAATAAAAAGACTTTGTTTAATCGTCAAAGTCCAACTAAAAACTAAGTACAAAATATTCTTAACGCAAAGCTAGCCCTGTCACCTAAAAGTGTTGATCTAGTGTTGCCAAACGACTCAAATGTCAGGTGGCCGGCGAACGTGGGAACGTTACAGACAGTCTCGTTAACTCCTGTATGTTAACTCTATGTTAACTCCTCCCTCACTAAGTTGAAGGCCGTCCTCGGACTTCCTTAAGTTGTCGATGGCAGTTCGCAAGGAAGCTGATTTTCCTGCTCTCACGCGGTTCTCTTACGTCTTCCAAATGGAGAGTCCAATGATTGCCACGAGAAGCATAGTTACACTGACGGTTGCAGGTTTTGTAACGAGTTGTTTTTCGATGTCGCCGATGTACCTCAGATTTTGAATGTTCAGTCGTTGTAGATATGGCAGGCTCAAAACCTCTTGATGTCCAGTGGTATTGAGGCGTGCCGCTGCCGCCGAACCTGGGTGGCGTTGAACTGAGGCTCTCGAGTTGCGGATCAAAGATATACTGTATTTATTTTAACTTCATCTTCGAACGTTAAAAGGAATGTGCCGTAGATAGTCTTCTCCGTGCCGCTAGACATGGTAACGGTTGCCATTCCATTGTTGATAAATATGACACCATCATCCACGACTTCAACTTGTTCGAGGTGGCTGGGACGAGTAGTGCCGGCGTGCAGCTGTTGTGCGCAAGTTGTAAAAGGGAGTTCTCTGCAGAATGTTGATGTGAGGGTAGTACTGCAGTTTCCAATCGCCAGAATATGATTATCGCAATCCGCTACGCTGTTATATCCAGTAAAATTTATTATTGTGTCATTGTGTTAGACAGGTAATAGAGTGACCTTTTTACAAACTAAACTAGGGCTTGGGAATTTAATAATAAAATGTACAAATTATCGTCTAACAAAACTTTGTAGAGTGCTCATTTAATAAATTTTCTAAATCTTTAGAATCAAGAATCAATGGTGGGGTTTACAATTTCAATCTTTGCAGGGGTTACTGACAATATTTATGCTTCGAGTTCTAAAATCAAAATTCGATCCCTTGCGAGAAGTGTTTCATAGAGGTGGCCGGTGTCGATATGTTTTGTTTTTTCATTATTGATGTCCGTTAGTTTATTGATTTTTTCCTGCACTCTTGTATTTATAGCAACTTGTTTGTCTATTGATTCAATTAAAAATTGCTAAAATTAGCCTGTCAAAGTTGTCAAAATCAGGAGTTCCTGCTATTACCTTTAGAGCAGTACCAAGAATGTTAATACTCCTAGCGTTTCTATGTTGAATTTTCACTGTATCTAATAATGTCTTTGTAATATAATGACCTATATCAGATTCTAAAATCTTTTTTATGTGTGATTAGGAAAAATGATTCATTAATGCTTAGTTTCCTCGGTTATTTCCGAGAAGTAGCACGATCAAAATCCTGAATAAAAAAATATTAATAAAAAAAAAGTTATTATTTCAAATTGTCCTTATGGACCACCCTCCCCCTAATGAGAACTGTTGTTCCCAGGTCGGCTTCTATTACCTCTTCTTCATACAAGGGAGTCAATTTATTACCCAATCTTCTATTTGATTTTAAAAAAACTCTTTCACCTACTTGAAAAATTCTATTCCTTCTAGTTTCATTCAACCTTTTCATCTGTGCTTCCTGAGCTTTATTTATTTTGTCCTTTATACCTGCTTCAAAATCTGGTGCAGAGTAATGTATTATCTCGATTGGTTTTTTGTTGGTAACAGAGTGTATTGTTTTATTGTATTCAATAGTTGACTGAAGAATCAGTTCAACTGTGTCATTCAAGTGTTTTTCTATTTTCAAGCACCGCGCTATTTCTGCAAGAGTGCTATGAAATCTTTCTACTTGCCCTTCGATCAGCTGTGTAGGGGTGGAGCGTTGGAGATTTGGACATTAAAACGGTTATTTAATAGTGATTTTATTGTTTCGGAATTTAGAGAAGGTTCGTTGTCACAGTAAATGGTTTTGGTTTTTGGGAAAAAATTCATAAGTTGTAGTATTGGCGGTTCTATATCGATAATGGTTCTGGAGGCTATCGGTTGCACAATGGCGAATTTTGAAAATTTATCTATGCAAGTTAAAAAGTACTTTTTGTCCGTTGAGAAAATGTCAATGTGTAGTATTTCTCCTACTTGGGAAGGAATGGGTGTTTCACCAATAACTTGCTTTTGTGGATGCCGATCGTAGCTTCGTTTACTAAGCGAGTCATTTTCGGAAAAAAATAATCTTGCATTATTTGTTTTACATTTTCTTGAGCTGCTCTGTGTGCTCGGTTATGTTCTCCAATAATTATTTCTTTCTGTTCATTCTTATCAAAAACATCAATGACCATTCGCTTAGTATGCCAGAATTTTGTGGATGGGAATGTTTCCACAAGTTTGTTCTGAACAAATGCGAGAATTGGTAGGTCACATGCAATTGCGTTCACTACATCTTTGTTAACCGCATCAAACATCAACTCCATTAGTTTTTGTTTATCGTTAAAATGTATGATGTGCCTCGTACGTATTGAAGCAACCGCATTTTCTTCTAAAATAATTTGATTCCTAAAACAGTTTATAGGCTTATCAGAAGAGTCGATAGTGTAAGTTAGTGATTCTTCGCTGTGTATGGTTGCAACATCGGAAGACGCATCCTCTTCAAGGGCAAAAAAACTTTGTCGGGACGAAGCATCGGCTACATTATTCTCTTTCCCTGGCTTATAAAAAATTTTTGCATATGGTCGTCAATGAAAGCCTTCCATTTTTTAATCTTTGCATTAGGATTTTTATCCGAGACCGCAAAGGTAAGGGGTTGGTGATCAGTGTAGATGTTCAAATTCTGTACGCCATAAAGATAAGTTCTTAGGTTTTTAAGAGCCCACACTATTGCGAGTAATTCGCGCTCGTTTGTTGCGAAATGTAACTCGTGGTCCTTAAGAGTTCTGGATATCATAGTAATCGGCTTCCCATCTTGAGATAGGACTGCTCCTAGGCCGGTGGACGAGGCATCGGTTGTCAGGTCAAATGGTTTCTGATAATCAGGGTAAAGTAGCATAACATCTTCCGAAATCAGAACATTTTTCAATTTCTCAAATGTTTGACATTGCTTTTCGTCAAGGTTCACTGGTATTTTCTTGGATCGACCAGCACTAACCTTACCATTGTCTCCTTTCAGAATATCCGTTAGCGGTCTAGCTAACGAGGCGTAGTCCTTTATAAAACACCTATAGTAACCTGCTAGACCCAAGAATGATCTAACATGAAACAAGGTTGTCGGTTTTAGAAACTTGCTTATTGCCTCAACTTTGCTAGGGTTTGTTGAAATGCCTCCCCGAGAGACCACAAATCCGAGATAATCGACCTTTACTCTGAAAAACTGTGACTTTTCCCATGAAACTCTCATATTTGCCTGATACAATTGATCTAATACCCATGCGATGTGCTGCACGTGCTCTTCCATGTTTTCTGAAAAAATGATTACGTCATCAACGTAAACATAGCATGATTTTCCGATCTTCTCTCTAAGCACATCGTCAATAGCCCTTTGGAAAATACTAGGAGCATTTTTTAGTCCAAAAGGCAGTCTACAAAACTCATATTTCCCGTTACCTGCAGAAAAAGCTGTTTTTTCTCTATCTTTTTCTGCAAGAAGGATTTGGTGAAATCCTGATTTTAGGTCAAGCGTTGTAAAATACCTTGCTTTACCAAGATTTGAAAGTATGGCTACAATATTGGGTATGGGGTATTTGTCGGCAATAGTTTTAGAGTTCAATTTTCTGAAGTCAATTACAAGTCTTTTCTTTTTGTTTCCCTTTTCGTCTGTTCCTTTTTTGTCTACTACCCACACAGGATTATTATAGGGGGATCGTGATGGTCTTATTATACCATCTTTTAGCAGACTTTCTGTTTCTGCGTTTACAAAATCAGTCACTCCCATCGGATAGGGGTATAATTTTGAATATATCGGGTCCTCATTTTCCGTTCTTATAGTCGCTACAATGTTAGTGTTGTATGGAAGGGCTTCGTTAGGGTCTGCGAAGACATTAGTTCTAGCTTTCAGCATTTCCTGAAATTCTTTTTTTATTTTTTCTGGGACCTCTATGTTTTCAACTTCTGTGAAATTTACATTTGCGCACCTTAGGAACTGAATTTCCTCAGATCCAGATTCGGTACGCAATATCTTATTTTTAAAATCTAGTGTAGCGTTGACTCTGTTAAGTATGTCTAGTCCTATTATGCCGTCAAATGTTGAAAGGTTCGGCAAAATGAAAAAATTTGTTGTTGTAGTGTTAAAGAGATGCATAAAACATTTTTTTTGAACAGGGTTAAAACCGTGAAGGGATTTTACCAAAAAGGGTTTGTTTACCGGTGTTATGTTTTTAAGATTCCCTAGAGGTTTTATATAGTTTTTCGAGGCCCCTGTATCAATCAGTAATTTTATTGTGTTCCCTGCTATCATTCGTTCTACAAACGGTAACAGGGAGTCATTTCTAAAAAATTAAGCTCTTCCGTTTGTGCAATTTCATCTTCAAAATCAGCTACCTCGGACTCGGCGGTCGTATCGTATTCTTGTTCACTTGGGTCATATTGGTGATCTTCTTGTGAGATGTTATTTATTCTCTGCTGCTTTGGTCCTGTAAACCTAGCTGTTCCACTATTGGGTCTTTTTATACCCTTCGACCATTTAAAATGGTCAAAAAAGGGTATACTAACGTTGTGCAATGTATGTAACAGGCATAAGGAGGCGTGGCAGACCCCACAAAGTATATATATTCTTGCTCAGGATCACTAGCCGAATCGATTGAGCCATGTCCGTCTGTCTGTCCGTCTGTCCGTCTGTCCGGCTGTCCGTCTGTCCGTCTGTCTGTTTGAGACAACGGATCTTAGCTATTAAAAGAGCTAGAGACACCAAATTTGGCATGGAGGTTCCCATATTTCCCAAGCAGATGAAGTTTATTTCAAATGTTTGATGCCACGCCCACCGCCCCCGCAAATCGGTAATTCGTGATTATTAAGCAAAGTATTAAACTTATAAAATTCTGCTTTTGTATGTATAAAGCTGAATGCAATATAAACATATTCTCCAAATAACAATCCGATCGGATCAATAACACAGGAGTTATTCAAGTCAACGTTTTCAATACAAATGTACGAGCAGCAGCCTGCGCGTCGACGTCGACGTTGCGTCGTGTCGCTTTACTCTTTACGCGCGTCGCTGTATGAGTGCGAGCGAGTAAGCTATATGTAGTTTAGTAACACGTTTGTAACAGATTTAGAAAATTGGGAGAAGGGTATCTTACTGTCGAGCGCTCGACTGTAGCCTTATCCACTTGTTTGGATTTGATTTTGAAAAGGGGAGTAGGCGTGAACCCCTTGATTTGCCTGGTGTTGTGTGGGTTGCCTAAATCTAGACGAACTGTCCATGTCCATTGGCTGTGGTGCCTCTTGCCTTTGAGGCGGGTCATTATTACGTACTCGCGGTTTAAGATAATATGGGTTTTTACCTTGCTGCGAGCTTTCTGTAGTCTGTTGTTTTTGATAACGTCATTTCGCTGAGCCCTGTCTTCCAGACTTCTTGCATAATTATTTGCAAAATGAAAGCGTTCGTGATTTGACTCGACCTCTTGAGCTATTGCAAAGGCCGATGGCAAATCCTTTGGTCGCGCTGAGAAGAGTATGTCGCTTAGCTGTTTCTTAGTTCCAGAGATAAATACTCTTAAAGCATCTGCTCTGTATTTCTCATTGAGGGGTACATATCTCAGTCCGGCCAGGGTCTTTACAGAACATTTGTAAATACTAGGACTACTACGACTTTAGTAAAGAGAGGCTACTAGCAGATCATACCTTACTGGGGTATGTACAGGGTATAGGCGATATCTACGTGCACGTGTCGCGTGTCACGCGTGCTCGGCTGGCGGCCTATTTCGCGAGAGACGCACGTGGGCGCAGGCGCTTCCCGCTCGCACTCCCCAGGTTGCTCGCCGGTGTATTCCACCATCCGCAATTGGGCAGTGAGCACGCTCCCGCACCTCGCTCGCCGGCTATCGTCCACTCACGACGCCCCTCGCTCGATCGATCGTGTGTCGCCCAGATCGCCCGTGACCGCAGGTATTCTCGTCTGTACCCCGCAAGCCGCTCAGTGGTGAATATTCACCATTCAGAGCTCTTTGGTACACGATTCGATATTGATTTGCAAGCAGAAACGACCGCATTTGACGCGAAACAAAAGGTCGGCTGTTCCATCAGGACAATGCACGGGGCCGCACGTGTTAGTCAGCATGGCAAAATTTCATAAATTGCGGCGTGGTACGAACTGCTACCCCATCCAGCATATTCTCCAGATTTAGCCCCCTGTGACTATTTTTTGTTTCCAAACATGAAGAAATGGCTCGGCGGTAGTAAGATTCGGGTCAAATGAAGAGGTCATTCACAGAAACAAACGACTATTTTGAGGGCCTTGAGAAAACCTATTATTTGGAAGGAATAAAAAAATTGGAAAAACGCTGGACTAAATGTATAGAGCTAAAAGGAGATTATGTTGAGAAATAAAACGCTTCTTTGACGAAAAAAATATATTTTATTCAAAAAGTCACGGACTTATCAAACGACCCTCGTAGGTCTAGTCCTATTATGCTGTCAAATGTTGAAAGGTTCGGCAAAATGAAAAATGTTGTTGTAGTGTTAAAGAGATGCATAAAACATTTTTTTTGAACAGGGTTAAAAGCGTGAAGGGATTTTACCAAAAATCGTTTGTTTACCGGTGTTATGTTTTTAAGATTCCCTAGAGGTTTTATATAGTTTTTCGAGGCCCCTTTATCGATCAGTAATTTTATTGTGTTCCCTGCTATCATTCGCTCTACAAACGGTAACAGGGAGTCATTTCTAAAAAATTAAGCTCTTCAGTTTGTGCAATTTCATCTTCAAAATCAGCTACCTCGGACTCGGCGATCGTATCGTATTCTTGTTCACTTGGGTCATATTGGTGATCTTCTTGTGAGATGTTATTTATTCTCTGCTGCTTTGGTCCTGTAAACCTAGCTGTTCCACTATTGGGTCTTTTTGGATTTGATTTTGAAAAGGGGAGTAGGCGTGAACCCCTTGATTTGCCTGGTGTTGTGTGGGTTGCCTAAATCTAGACGAACTGTCCATGTCCATTGGCTGTTGTGCCTCTTGCCTTTGAGGCCATTTGAGGTCATTATTACGTACTCGCGGTTTAAGATAATATGGGTTTTTACCTTGCTGCGAGCTTTCTGTAGTCTGTTGTTTTTGATAACGTTGCTCATTTCGCTGAGCCCTGTCTTCCAGACTTCTTGCATAATTATTTGCAAAATGAAAGCGTTCGTTATTTGACTCGACCTCTTGAGCTAATGCTAAGGCCGATGGCAAATCCTTTGGTCGCGCTGAGAAGAGTATGTCGCTTAGCTGTTTCTTAGTTCCAGAGATAAATACTCTTAAAGCATCTGCTCTGTATTTCTCATTGAGAGAAGCCGCCAATAAGCGTCATATGTCATGATAGTTTTATTTACGAGGAGCGTAAGTTTTCGCTCAACTTCATCATAATATTCTATCAATGTCAAGTTTCCTTGACGAAGTGTTGACAGCTCTTGTTCTATTAAATAGATTGGTCGCTTGTCAGCGTACGTAAAGTCTAATCTATTTATAATGGCTTTGAAATTCAGTGGTGTGTCATATGAGGACAGCACCATGTCAGCAGGGCCCCTTTATTTTGTTTCCTATAATACCCAATGCTTGGTAATGTTTTGAGCTGCGCTGGTATACCTCAAAAACTTTGTATGCTGTGTGTGCAGCTTTTCGCCAAGACACGTATGTCTCATGTTTCCCTTCGAATTCGGGGACTGATTTTACAATGTCAGGTGTCTCATGGCACTCGACGCTCGTATCTATCTCTGCGTCTTTAAATACCTCAACCTCTGGTGTGGTTATTTGAGAACTTTTGAATTTATCTTCTACTTTTTGTAACTTCGATGCAAAACTTTTTGCTTGGTGGTCGAGTGCAGCATTGACTGCAGTCTCGATTAGAATTTTTAAACTATTAGCATCAATATTAATTTTGCCTATTAATTGTTGATCGGACCACCAATTATTTTCACTATTAGCAGTGCTTTGTTCTGTCTTAATTTCTTTTTGTTGTTTTTATACCCTTCGACCATTGAAAATGGTCAAAAAAGGGTATACTAACTTTGTGCAATGTATGTAACAGGCATAAGGAGGCGTGGCAGACCCCTAAGAAGTAATATATATTCTTGCTCAGGATCACTAGCCGAGTCGATTGAGACATGTCCGTCTGTCTGTCCGTCTGTCCGTCTGTCCGTCTGTATGAGACAACAGATCTCAGCTATTAAAAAAGCTAGAGATACCAAATTTGGTATGGAGGTTCCTATATATAATAGGCAGACAAAATTTATTTCAAATGTTTGATGCCATGCCCACCGCCCCCGCAAATCGATAATTTACGATTATTAAGCAAAGTATTGTAGGTCTTGTCTCTTTCGCTTTATGTTTTAGACTGTCTTTTATTCTTCTTGTTCTTATTCTACATTTTACAGTGTATGTTAATGTTAACAGATATCGTTATGTTTACTTATGGCTAATATTTACAGAGTGTATATATGTATAATGTTTACAGAGTATGTTATTTAACAGATATGCTTATTGCAGTGTGCTAGGGTGCTCAGCTGCTACAATTCGGCCTTCCTGACCTGAGAGCTCCTGATCTCTTATTATTTAATGTTTGTTTTATCATTTGATTATTCTTGTCTAACCATGGTCATATATTTGCGACGGCCCAAATCCCTTTGTACGGAAGTCTTGACTGCTGAAAGTTTTCAACATCCTCCAATACGTATTTGTCATTCTGTAGTATTTTTGTTATTCTATAAGGACCTTTGAATTTTGGGATTAGTTTTTTTATATACCCGTATGTGAATCGAAGTTTTTTATCATAACTAGATCTTCTTTTTTATACTTGTGTGGTGTCGATCTTTTTGTGTCTACTGCATTCTTGTTGTATTCCTGTACTTTCTTGATTTGTTTATCTGCTTCGTGCCTTATTTCCAGAGATGTGAGTATCGTGAGCTACAGCTGCTGGCGTTGCCACTTCGTATTGGCGACTGGTCCCATTGTTTTCATGTGGAAGGGTCACACTTACATTACGCCCAGTTTGAGCTTTTAGCGCGTCATTTTCCAATTGGAGTAACTGTAATTGGCGGCGAAGCGTTTCCAATTGGTGTGTCGTGTTATTTTCCACATTGGCTTGCATGATCATGTTTTTAGTCGCGTGTCTCTTCTACGCCATCATCTGCGTCACTACCGTTTTCGGCGTCGAGATGAGGTATGTCGTTGCCTGTCTGCATCAGTGTAGTGTCCCTTGGTGCGACGTTGGTAATTGGTTCCTCTTCAAACGAGTCTTCATCCAATCTCGGGCATGATCCTCGAACCTCTGGTGGCATCTCTTCGTTGATACGTGCGGCCAACACTGCTTTATTGCCCTTTTTTGGAAGGCCATTTTTTTAAAACAAATAAAAATTTAAATCCGGGTGTATTCCCCCCCCGCGAACGGCCCCTTTTTTTCTTGTGTAATTTTGAGTATTCTTTGTGTAGGGTTAGACGAGGGGATTAAAAAAATGTACACAATATGGGGGAAGAAAAAATTTTTTTCAACACATACGTATGTGAATGTGTGAAAAAAATTTTTTTTTTTTTTTTTATCCCCCTTAAAAAATTGGAATTTTTTTTTCTTTTTATTTTTAGACTGTCTTTTTGTTTATTCTTCTTGTTCTTATTCTACATTTTACAGTGTATGTTAATGTTAACAGATATCGTTATGTTTACTTATGGCTAATATTTACAGAGTGTATATATGTATAATGTTTACAGAGTATGTTATTTAACAGATATGCTTATTGCAGTGTGCTAGGGTGCTCAGCTGCTACAATTCGGCCTTCCTGACCTGAGAGCTCCTGATCTCTTATTATTTAATGTTTGTTTTATCATTTGATTATTCTTGTCTAACCATGGTCGTATATTTGCGACGGCCCAAATCCCTTTGTACGGAAGTCTTGACTGCTGAAAGTTTTCAACATCCTCCAATACGTATCTGTCATTCTGTAGTATTTTTGTTATTCTATAAGGACCTTTGAATTTTGGGATTAGTTTTTTTGATATACCCGTATGTGAATCGAAGTTTTTTATCATAACTAGATCTTCTTTTTTATACTTGTGTGGTGTCGATCTTTTTGTGTCTACTGCATTCTTGTTGTATTCCTGTACTTTCTTGATTTGTTTATCTGCTTCGTGCCTTATTTCGTTCAAATCTCTCGATATCTGATTGCTATCTAATTCTTGTAAGTTTTCCCTTAATATATCTGGAACTATGCCTTTTTGCGATACTCCAAACATTACTTTGCTTGGATGATCGTTAATTGACCTTTGTACTGTGTTATTTAATGCGTACTCAACTGTTTCTAATACTGTATCCCAATGTTTTCCTTTATCAGGTTCTATTAATTTTGCAATCATTGGGCCTATGATTCTATTGACTCTTTCAACTTGGCCATTGGCTTGTGGCGATCCTGTTGCAATTTTAACATGTTTCACTCCTTCTTCTTCTAAAAATTCTTCAAACTCTTTTGATGTGAAACATGTTCCGCGGTCTGATATTAAACATTTAGGTCTACTATAAGCTCGGAAATAATCTTTAAGTGCTACTACTGCTTCTCTTGATTTTGTTGTTTTGGCTGGGTATAGTCTTACAAATTTTGTAAATGCGTCTATTATAACCAGTATATGTTTATTGGCCCTACTATTATCGATTGGGCCGTAATGATCTATGTGTATTACATCAAAAGGGATGCTTTCTTTTGGAATGTTATGCAAGAATCCTTCGTTTTTACCACTCTGTGCTGAGTAAGCTATGCATTTGAGACAATTACTTATGTGCTGTTTCGCCTTTGCTTTTATATTTGGAAACCAGTAACTTTTTAAAATGGTATCTATCATTTTGTCTATTCCAATGTGTCCTAGTTCGTTATGGTACTTATACAGGACGTGATCTTCCATTTCTTGGGGTACATAAAATAAAAGTGATTCGCTATCTTTTTTTCTATAAATAACGCCGTTTCTCATTTCGTAATGTTTGTCTTCAACATTTTGTAATTTTTCGCGTATTCTTATAATGTTCTTATCTTTGTTCTGGCATATTATTAAACTTTCCTCGAAAGAATTTGAGTCGATCGTTAATATGTGTGTGTTTCTGCTCAGTGCGTCAACATGTTGCATACGCTTTCCTGAACGATGCTCTAGTGTATAGTCATAGTTTTGTAACTCAAGTGCCCATCGAGCTATTCTTGGGGATAAATCTCTTTTACTCAATGCCATGGTAAGTGCGCTGCAATCTGTGACTATCTTGAATTGAATGCCTTGCAAGTAAATTCTAAACCGTTGTAAGGAGTATATGATTGCTAGAGTTTCGAGCTCGAAGCTGTGGTATCTAGTTTCGACGTCAGTTGTTCGTTTCGAAAAATAGAACACTGGATGAAGCTTGTCATCACTCTTTCTTTGCATGAGAATTGCCCCGAAACCTAGTGCACTAGCATCGCAATGTAATTCAGTTGGGTCATTAGGATTATATAACGCTAAAATAGGTGCTTCAAGTAAGTTGTTTTTCAATAGCTCAAAACATTCTAGCTCTTTTTCTCCAAACTCAAACTTCTTATCTTTTCTAATGAGGTCATATAGCGGTTTTGCTTTTGTTGAAAAGTCTTTTATGAAGCGCCTAAAGTATGAGCATAGACCTATAAAGCTTTGCACGTCGTGTGCCTTTTGTGGTGTAGGAAAATTTTTTACCGCCTGTAGACCTTTGGTATCTGGCTTAATTCCTTTTCCCGATACCAAGTATCCCAAATATTTGACTTCGGTGTAGAAAAATTCGCATTTATCTAGCCTTAATTCTAGTTTGTTCGCTACTAATCGATTTAACACTTCCTTTAATATTTCAAAATGACTCTCACTATCTTTTGTTGCTATCAAAATATCGTCCATGTAGACTAAAACTTTACTTTCTCTGATTAGATCGTTCAATATTCTGTATATGAATCGTTGGAATACCGCCGGCGCATTACGTAAGCCAAAAGGCATTCTCTGCCATTCGAATTGTCCCATTGGAGTCGTGAATGACGTATATTTAATCGAGTCTTCGTGCATGAAAACGTGGAAATACCCGTTTTTTAGATCTAGCTTTGTGAAAAATTGTTTTCCTGCAAGTTTATCGATAAGGTCGTCAATTAATGGTGTCGGGTAATTATCTCTAAGCATGCTTTTATTCAGTGTACGGTAGTCTACGCACATTCTTAGTTCACCTGTCTTTTTCTTTACTAACACTATTGGAGATGCATACTCCGATTCACTTTCTCGGATTATACCCTTTTCTAAATATTCATCTAACAGTTCTTGTACCTGCGCCTTTTCAGTATACGACAGTCGTCTTGGAGGATAATGAAAAGGTTTTACGTTATCAAAATTTAATTTCATTTCGCATTTTACAATTGGTATTTCTGGTTGTTTTGCTTTGCTATAATATTTGTTAAATGTGTTAATAAGTCTTTCTTTCAGATTTGGATTACATTGTGCACCAGTGTTTAGGCTATACGGATCATTTGGTTCAGGGTATTCTATCGCTAATATATCCGCTGCCATGCTTGTATTATATATTCCGCGCTCATTTTGAATACAATCATTTGTTACATTGGCATAATTGTGATTTCTTAAACTATCATTTTGCATCTCATTTGTTTTAATGTAATTTCGCGTACTATCGTTTTTATTATCACTATCTATCATTTGTTTATTCATCGAGCTTTTGTTTAAAATACTATCATTCTTTCTACGATCTCTTTGTGGGTTTTCGTTAATTATGCTATCATTCTCTGAACTATCATTTTCACGTATAATTTTAAATTTACAAATATTCATAAAGTCTCTACCTAACACTGCATCATAGCCCATCGATTCATCAGTCACAATAAGTAATTCAAAATTATATTCATTTTTATTCATTATTACAAAACTTGGTATTTTTCCGATAATGTTTAAACGACTATTATTTAGTCCGAAGTAATTTAAATTTAGCATTTCATTTGACTTAAGATTTGTAGTTTCAAAAATTTTTCGTATGTGTCCCAAGCTGGACTGTTTTACAAAACTTATTGGGCTTCCAGAATCGATCAGGCATTCTAAACATAAAAATTGATTAATTATCTCCTTAAAATAAATTTTAAAATTTCTTACGTATTCATTTTTTGGGACATTCTTCTTTTGCGAGCACTGTGCAATCTTATGATCCGAGCTTCCACATCCGTAGCATGATCCATATTCGCGTTTTGGTTTGCGGCACTCGGCTGCAATGTGACCCAAGGAGTTACAATTAAAGCATCTGATTGTAGCTGGATCGGCTGCGGACGTAGTGTTATTATTTTGACGTCTTTCCTTATGCTCCAAATTCTTTAGCGATACCTTTGAAAAGGCATGTAGTAGTTGTGCTGATGTTGTGAAGCTTTGTAGGTATGCTTGATTGCGTAGTTGATCATTAGGAATTCCTTCGATAATGTTGTCTATCAATTCTTCATCATCCATCTGCACATTTATTGCCAACTGCATTTTTTCTTTAAAATATGCTGCAAAGTCTTCTTTGGCTTGCCATTTACGCCCGAGGAATTTACGACGAGCTGATATTTTGCTTTCTTTTGTGAGGAACATCTCGCACAGCTGATTCAATAACTCTGCAACGGGGATTGTCAATAAATTTGCATTTGAGTGTAGCCATACTTGAGCTTGGTCTTTCAATTTTGTCATTATGAGCACACGCACATTATCGTCACTAAGTTCATACATGCTGGCGATCGTCTTTAACTGTGACACCCAAATATTTATTGGCACTTTGATTGGATAGTTGCCGTCAAAATCGGTTATCATTTCTTTTGCAATTGTCAGTGTGATATTATTTTTTCCAGAGATGTGAGTATCGTGAGCTACAGCTGCTGGCGTTGCCACTTCGTATTGGCGACTGGTCCCATTGTTTTCATGTGGAAGGGTCACACTTACATTACGCCCAGTTTGAGCTTTTAGCGCGTCATTTTCCAATTGGAGTAACTGTAATTGGCGGCGAAGCGTTTCCAATTGGTGTGTCGTGTTATTTTCCACATTGGCTTGCATGATCATGTTTTTAGTCGCGTGTCTCTTCTACGCCATCATCTGCGTCACTACCGTTTTCGGCGTCGAGATGAGGTATGTCGTTGCCTGTCTGCATCAGTGTAGTGTCCCTTGGTGCGACGTTGGTAATTGGTTCCTCTTCAAACGAGTCTTCATCCAATCTCGGGCATGATCCTCGAACCTCTGGTGGCATCTCTTCGTTGATACGTGCGGCCAACACTGCTTTATTGCCCGTTCTTGGCAAGTCCAGTTTGTCCAGCCAATTTCGCAATTGCATTGCGGTGTAGTCCTCCACTGCGATCGGTTCCATTTTTCTTGTGTAATTTTGAGTATTCTTTGTAGACGAGGGGATTAGAAAAAATGATCAACACATACGTATGTGTGAATGTGTGAAAAAATTTTTTCCGTTATTCCGTTATCCCACTTCTGAAATTGTAGGTCTTGTCTCTTTCGCTTTATGTTTTAGACTGTCTTTTATTCTTCTTGTTCTTATTCTACATTTTACAGTGTATGTTAATGTTAACAGATATCGTTATGTTTACTTATGGCTAATATTTACAGAGTGTATATATGTATAATGTTTACAGAGTATGTTATTTAACAGATATGCTTATTGCAGTGTGCTAGGGTGCTCAGCTGCTACAGTATTAAACTTAGAAAGTTGTGCTTTGGTATGTATAATACTAAATACCAAAAAAAAAAATTCCCAAAAAAAAACCAAACGAACCAAAAAAAAAAAAATAATTAAAATAAAAATTTTAAAAAAAAAAAAAAAAAAAAAAGCGGGGGGGGGGGGGGTGGAGAGAGATTACGAAGTTTCGTCTCGCCTTTTTCCCTTTAAAACCTATGAGTTGGTGGGGGGGAAAAAAAAAAAAAAAAAAAAAAAAAACAGAATTTCTGTTTGAAATTATGAGTGTGGTTACACGTCTGTAACGGATTTTAAAAATTGGGAGGAGGGTATCGGGCGTTCGACTGGAGCCCTACCCACTTGTTTGTTGGTAACAGAGTGTATCGTTTTATTGTATTCAATAGTTGACTGAAGAATCAGTTCAACTGTGTCATTCAGGTGTTTTTCTATTTTCAAGCACCGCGCTATTTCTGCAAGAGTACTATGAAATCTTTCTACTTGCCCATTCGATGAGCTGTGTAGGGGTGGAGCGTTGGAGATTTGGACATTAAAACGGTCATTTAATAGTGATTTTATTGTTTCGGAATTTAGAGAAGGTTTGTTGTCACAGTAAATGGTTTTGGTTTTTGGGAAAAAATTCATAAGTTGTAGTATTGGCGGTTCTATATCGATAATGGTTCTGGAGGCTATCGGTTGCACAATGGCGAATTTTGAAAATTTATCTATGCAAGTTAAAAAGTACTTTTTGTCCGTTGAGAAAATGACAATGTGTAATATTTCTCCTACTTGGGAAGGAATGGGTGTTTCACCAATAACTTGCTGTTGTGGATGCCGATCGTATTTGGCTCTGTTACAAATTTTGCAGTTAACTACAGCTTCGTTTACTAAGCGAGTCATTTTCGGAAAAAAAAATTCTTGCATTATTTGTTTTACATTTTCTTGAGCTGCTCTGTGTGCTCGGTTATGTTCTGCAATAATTATTTCTTTCTGTTCATTCTTATCAAAAACATCAATGACCATTCGCTTAGTATGCCAGAATTTTGTGGATGTTTCCACAAATTTTTTCTGAACAAATGCGAGAATTGGTAGGTCACATGCAATTGCGTTCACTACATCTTTGTTAACCACATCAAACATCAACTCCATTAGTTTTTGTTTATCGTTAAAATGTATGATGTGCCTTGTTTTCTGACCAAGCTACCGCATTTTCTTCTAAAATAATTTGATTCCTAAAACAGTTTATAGGGTTATCAGAAGAGTCGATAGTGTAAGTTAGTGATTCTTCGCTGTGTATGGTTGCAACATCGGAAGACGCATCCTCTTCAAGGGCAAAAAAACTTTGTCGGGACAAAGCATCGGCTACATTATTCTCTTTCCCTGGCTTAAAAAATTTTGCCATTAAAAAATTTTTGCATTATGGTCGTCAATGAAAGCCTTCCACCTTTTAATCTTTGCATTAGGATTTTTATCCGAGACCGCAAAGGTAAGGGGTTGGTGATCAGTGTAGATGTTCGAATTCTGTACACCATAAAGATAAGTTCTTAGGTTTTTAAGAGCCCACACTATTGCGAGTAATTCGCGCTCGTTTGTTGCGAAATGTAACTCGTGGTCCTTAACAGTTCTGGATATCATAGTAATCGGCTTCCCATCTTGAGATAGGACTGCTCCTAGGCCGGTGGACGAGACGTCGGTTGTCAGGTCAAATGGTTTCTGATAATCAGGGTAAAGTAGCATAACATCTTCCGAAATCAGAACATTTTTCAACTTCTCAAATGTTTGACATTGCTTTTCGTCAAGGTTCACTGGTATTTTCTTGGATCGACCAGCACTAACCTTACCATTGTCTCCTTTCAGAATATCCGTTAGCGGTCTAGCTAACGAGGCGTAGTCCTTTATAAAACACCTATAGTAATCTGCTAGACCCAAGAATGATCTAACATGAAACAAGGTTGTCGGTTTTAGAAACTTGCTTATTACCTCAACTTTGCTAGGGTTTGTTGAAATGCCTCCCCGAGAGACCACAAATCCGAGATAATCGACCTTTACTCTGAAAAACTGTGACTTTTCCCATGAAACTCTCATATTTGCCTGATACAATTGATCTAATACCCATGCGATGTGCTGCACTTGCTCTTCCATGCTTTCTGAAAAAATGATTACGTCATCAACGTAAACATAGCATGATTTTCCGATCTTCTCTCTAAGCACATCGTCAATAGCCCTTTGGAAAATACTAGGAGCATTTTTTAGTCCAAAAGGCATATTTCCTGTTCATATTTCTCGTTACCTACAGAAAAAGTTGTTTTTTCTCTATCTTTTTCTGCAATAAGGATTTGGTGAAGTCCTGATTTTAGGTCAAGCGTTGTAAAATACCTTGCTTTACCAAGATTTGACAGTCTGGCTACAATATTGGGTATGGGGTATTTGTCGGCAATAGTTTTAGAGTTCAATTTTCTGAAGTCAATTACAAGTCTTTTCTTTTTGTTTCCCTTTTCGTCTGTTCCTTTTTTGTCTACTACCCACACAGGATTCTTATAGGGGATCGTAATGGTCTTATTATACCATCTTTTAGCAGACTTTCTGTTTCTGCGTTTACAAAATCAGTCACTCCCATCGGATAGGGGTATAATTTTGAATATATCGGGTCTTCATTTTCCGTTCTTATAGTCGCTACAATGTTAGTGTTGTATGGAAGGGCTTCGTTAGGGTCTGCGAAGACATTAGTTCTAGCTTTCCTGAAATTTCCTGAAATTCTTTTTTTATTTTTTCTGGGACCTCTATGTTTTCAACTTCTGGGAAATTTACATTTGCGCACCTTAGGAACTGAATTTCCTCAGATCCTGATTCGGTACGCAATATCTTATTTTTAAAATCTAGTGTAGCGTTGACTCTGTTAAGTAGGTCTAGTCCTATTATGCTGTCAAATGTTGAAAGGTTCGGCAAAATGAAAAATGTTGTTGTAGTGTTAAAGAGATGCATAAAACATTTTTTTGAACAGGGTTAAAAGCGTGAAGGGATTTTACCAAAAATCGTTTGTTTACCGGTGTTATGTTTTTAAGATTCCCTAGAGGTTTTATATAGTTTTTGGAGGCCCCTGTATCGATCAGTAATTTTATTGTGTTCCCTGCTATCATTCGCTCTACAAACGGTAACAGGGAGTCATTTCTAAAAAATTAAGCTCTTCAGTTTGTGCAATTTCATCTTCAAAATCAGCTACCTCGGACTCGGCGATCGTATCGTATTCTTGTTCACTTGGGTCATATTGGTGATCTTCTTGTGAGATGTTATTTATTCTCTGCTGCTTTGGTCCTGTAAACCTAGCTGTTCCACTATTGGGTCTTTTTTGGATTTGATTTTGAAAAGGGGAGTAGGCGTGAACCCCTTGATTTGCCTGGTGTTGTGTGGGTTGCCTAAATCTAGACGAACTGTCCATGTCCATTGGCTGTTGTGCCTCTTGCCTTTGAGGCCATTTGAGGTCATTATTACGTACTCGCGGTTTAAGATAATATGGGTTTTTACCTTGCTGCGAGCTTTCTGTAGTCTGTTGTTTTTGATAACGTTGCTCATTTCGCTGAGCCCTGTCTTCCAGACTTCTTGCATAATTATTTGCAAAATGAAAGCGTTCGTTATTTGACTCGACCTCTTGAGCTAATGCTAAGGCCGATGGCAAATCCTTTGGTCGCGCTGAGAAGAGTATGTCGCTTAGCTGTTTCTTAGTTCCAGAGATAAATACTCTTAAAGCATCTGCTCTGTATTTCTCATTGAGAGAAGCAGCCAAGTAAGCGTCATATGTCATGATAGTTTTATTTACGAGGAGCGTAAGCTTTCGCTCAACTTCATCATAATATTCTATCAATGTCAAGTTTCCTTGACGAAGTGTTGACAGCTCTTGTTCTATTAAATAGATTGGTCGCTTGTCAGCGTACGTAAAAGTAATCTATTTATAATGGCTTTGAAATTCAGTGGTGTGTCATATGAGGACAGCACCATGTCAGCAGGGCCCTTTATTTTGTTTCCTATAATACCCAATGCTTGGTAATGTTTTGAGCTGCGCTGGTATACCTCATGTTTCCCTTCGAATTCGGGGACTGATTTTACAATGTCATATTCATTTGTTACCTAATCTATGTTCGGAATTAAAACATAATTTAACCAACTGTCCACGTGGAGCTACGGCCCATCTATAACTTGCGCAGCCGATAACCAGGAGCGGAATAAAAAAATATTAATAAAAAAAAAGTTATTATTTCAAATTGTCCTTATGAACCACCCTCCCCCTTATGAGAACTGTTGTTCCCAGGTCGGCTTCTATTACCTCTTCTTTCATACAAGGGAGTCAATGTATTACCCAATCTTCCATTTGATTTAAAAAAAAACTCTTTCACCTACTTGAAAAATTCTATTCCTTATAGTTTCATTCAACCTTTTCATCTGTGCTTCCTGAGCTTTATTTATTTTGTCCTTTATACCTGCTTCAAAATCTGGTGCAGAGTAATGTATTATCTCGATTGGTTTTTTGTTGGTAACAGAGTGTATTGTTTTATTTTATTCATTAGTTGACTGAAGAATCAGTTCAACTGTGTCATTCAGGTGTTTTTCTATTTTCAAGCACCGCGCTATTTCTGCAAGAGTGCTATGAAATCTTTCTACTTGCCCATTCGATGAGCTGTGTAGGGGTGGAGCGTTGGAGATTTGGACATTAAAACGGTTATTTAATAGTGATTTTATTGTTTCGGAATTTAGAGAAGGTTTGTTGTCACAGTAAATGGTTTTGGTTTTGGGAAAAAATTCATAAGTTGTAGTATTGGCGGTTCTATATCGATAATGGTTCTGGAGGCTATCGGTTGCACAATGGCGAATTTTGAAAATTTATCTATGCAAGTTAAAAAGTACTTTTTGTCCGTTAAGAAAATGACAATGTGTAATATTTCTCCTACTTGGGAAGGAATGGGTGTTTCACCAATAACTTGCTGTTGTGGATGCCGATCGTATTTGGCTCTGTTACAAATTTTGCAGTTAACTACAGCTTCGTTTACTAAGCGAGTCATTTTTGGAAAAAAAAATTCTTGCATTATTTGTTTTACATTTTCTTGAGCTGCTCTGTGTGCTCGGTTATGTTCTGCAATAATTATTTCTTTCTGTTCATTCTTATCAAAAACATCAATGACCATTCGCTTAGTATGCCAGAATTTTGTGGATGGGAATGTTTCCACAAGTTTGTTATGAACAAATGCGAGAATTGATAGGTCACATGCAATTGCGTTCACTACGTCTTTGTTAACCACATCAAACATCAACTCCATTAGTTGTTGTTTATCGTTAAAATGTATGATGTGCCTTGTTTTCTGACCAAAAATAATTATAGTACGTGTTGAAGCTACCGCATTTTCTTCTAAAATAATTTGATTCCTAAAACAGTTTATAGGCTTATCAGAAGAGTCGATAGTGTAAGTTAGTGATTCTTCGCTGTGTATGGTTGCAACATCGGAAGACGCATCCTCTTCAAGGGCAAAAAACTTTGTCGGGACAAAGCATCGGCTACATTATTCTCTTTCCATGGCTTATATAAAATTTTTGCATTATGGTCGTCAATGAAAGCCTTCCACCTTTTAATCTTTGCATTAGGATTTTTATCCGAGACCGCAAAGGTAAGGGGTTGGTGATCAGTGTAGATGTTCGAATTCTGTACACCATAAAGATAAGTTCTTAGGTTTTTAAGAGCCCACACTATTGCGAGTAATTCGCGCTCGTTTGTTGCGAAATGTAACTCGTGGTCCTTAAGAGTTCTGGATATCATAGTAATCGGCTTCCCATCTTGAGATAGGACTGCTCCTAGGCCGGTGGACGAGGCGTCGGTTGTCAGGTCAAATGATTTCTGATAATCAGGGTAAAGTAGCATAACATCTTCCGAAATTAGAACATTTTTCAATTTCTCAAATGTTTGACATTGCTTTTCGTCAAGGTTCACTGGTATTTTCTTGGATCGACCAGCACTAACCTTACCATTGTCTCCTTTCAGAATATCCGTTAGCGGTCTAGCTAACGAGGCGTAGTCCTTTATAAAACACCTATAGTAACCTGCTAGACCCAAGAATGATCTATGAACTCTCTCTAAGTATCTTTCCCCCTCCCCTACTGACCGCCGCTCTTACACACGCTTCCCCCGCTGGATGTCAACGCCACATTCAGCACTGGAGCCGGAGCTCTGGAGAGAACCAGCACCGACGCTAGAAGGCATTTATGGAGATCTGGCAACCTTGAATTTGCTAATCACATTTACTTAAATCATAATTTGCTAGATATTAATCTGTAATCGATATCCTGGGAATCATTGCTAATTCTTTCTTCCCATCGCCTACTGTCATCCACTTTCTTCTTTCTTTTCCATCGCCTACTGTCAGCCACATTGGACGTGCAGTTCCGGAAATCACAACCGTAATCCGAATAAATCTCTAATCTGGTTAACCATCAATTGTTAAAATTAATTAGAAAGTCAACGCAAACGGTTCTTTAACACAACCTTTGACTTCATTTGGGGAACCTATCCACAGAACAAGGCGACGACACAAAATATTACTTGGAATGCTCCATGTGCCTACTAGGTGAGGTATGCGGCTACGATAGCCCTAGCAACGCAAGCAAGAAATAGTCTTGCTTAACTTATATCATAATAATAAATATGTCGGGGCGAAAATAATGTGTATGCGCTTGGTCGTTATTTACTTCTTCTCCATGTTCCTTCTGCTGTTATTCGTGTTCCTATTCATTGTCAATGTGCGAGTATGAATAGATGAATTATCTATAAACGGGACTCTGCTAGAATGAGAGCGATATAGCTGTTGCTGAATGTGGCCACTTGCGCTGCTTGGTTAGAGTGAGAGAGAGACATAATGAAAAGGGAATGCCAAAAAATAGAAAAGACAAAAAGCAGTCTGTACGAAACGAGGCATTAAGTGTTGAGAAGCCAAAGTATACGCAAGTGGACTCGTTAAACGCGCGCAGCTTATAAATTGAGTGGTGAAGGTCATCATAAGTGACTCCGATATGGACGGACGGACGGACGACGACGCTCCTGGCACCAACAACCCGACATCAGAAGTGGGATCTGTGCCACATCCTGCATTTTCTGAGGAGCAGTGGCGTGCAGTGGTCGAAATGCAAAATCGGAATATGGCTGAACTCGTAAAAATCATGCAAGTGACGCCGGCACGCGAGCAGCAACCTAGCTATGAAGTTAAGCTACCCAAATTTAACCCTGAAGCTGCATGCGTTGAGGCAGGAAAGTGGTTGTTGATGTTGCATCCAGCGGGGGAAGCGCGTGTAAGAGCGGTGGTCAGTAGGGAAGAGGGGAAGATACCTAGAAAGAGTTCATTACTCCTCCCCCTCAAGATCTGCGTCCCGCAGATTATAGGGCTTTGGGTGCCCTGCCAGCTTCTAACGTCTCCGGGTCCGGGGTGCTGCTTGTCACGACAGGGATGCCCTTGGTCGATGTCAGCTTCCTGCATATGGTGTAGAGAACCGCTCCGACAACCCAAGCGACCAATGCCTCCAGAAGGAAGGAAAAAGAAACCCTCTCGGATATCCCAAAAGGTGTCTCTTCAGGTTTTCCATGTTGAAGTCGTTCACGTAGTGGAGCGAAGGCGCGTACCCGGTGGCGGTGACTGTAGTCAGTACCGCTGGCATAACCATGAAGTGGCTCGATGAGGAGCTCGTGTAGGTTCTTCCAGCCACACTAATTGTCACATTAGCGAACTGGACCATGTAGGGTCCAGCCAAGTTGTGGGTGCTGGGTCCAGCTGCCAATGTCCCGTTGAAGTGCGACAAGAACCGTCCTCGACCAGTTCTATCCGAGCCTCGTTATTCTTGAGGAATTCACATCTAGCCTGAGCACCCCTCAATAGCCTGGGGATGCAGCCGTTTTCGTCCATCTTCAGGAGACTTTTTTCCGGACAAACAGTTGTGTTGCCCATGGAGAGGCAATCGTCCTATGACTTATTTTCCCTCAAGGGTTGCAGGAAGCAGAAGAAGCAAACGGTAGTCCTTGGGGGCGACCTTAGGCACGGCCAGAATGTACAGAAGCGCCGTTCCATTAGTAACCACAGATAGGCGGCATAACTCCAGTGCATTCTGGTACGGCAAGTTCCTGACTTCAGTCAAAATCGCCTGTACCTCCTCGTGGTCCAGTAAGCGGGAGGTGACGATCCCTGACTTAGCCCGCTGGCACGCTTGAGTCAGCTCGCCGACCTGACTATCGATGATCAAGGCCTTGTGCAATAGGGTCGTAGCCTTGTACACATATCCGTCGATGGCAATCGTACAATCGTCCATCGCAGTAGCCTCGTTCAGTTGCCTCAGGGACTCGTGTGAACCACCAAATAGTCCAGCGTTTATCCGCACTTATTGGTCGGCCGATTTTACGACATTTTCCTGAGCATAAAGAAGGCGTCCAGGTCCGACACATCCGGTGAGCCCGCAATCCACTTCCAGGCGGACCCAACCCAGTCCAGAGATCGACGTCAACGCTGTGTACCCGTCAGTCTTCGCAGACCCTCCTGTCACTCGTCTAAGTAGTGCGTCCCTTGTACTCTAATTCTGGGATCTGTTAATAGCGGTGCCTCACGTTGAACCTCCTGAATCAGTGATCCGAGCCTACTCAAGACAATTACATGTGAAAGCTTGAATTGGCCATCGACACGCCAGACTGGAACATAAAATTTGGGCCTTCCGCGCCTGTTGTCTCTTCTAAGGCATCCTTATGAGTCATGCCACATTCTCAGCACCGAGCTGATCATGGTACTCGAGCAATATTCTCTTCATACCGGAACCTTCGTTCGAAAGAGCACTGTAGCCGGAGCTGTGTAGCTGACCCGACCGGTTTGATTCCATCTTAACGGCCGGTCTTAACTGTAGTCTCGTTACTTTCTGTATGTATGTATATATGTAAACCTTCTTTTTTGTATAAATTTGCTTCTTATTTTTTTGGATAACAGTGCTTCTTATTAAGAGTGGCATCTGATTGTTTTGTATCACACTGCTTCTTATTTAGAGCGGCATCTGCTTGTAATGTGTTCCCCGTAAAAATTGACTTTCATTTTGTTACATTTTTTTTATATATATTTATTTTTTTGTTGATATTTAGTTTTTAATAATATATTTATTCTTATGATATATTTATATATATTTTTCGTTTTTGGTTCATTAAAGAAATTTGTTTTCTCAAACAGACAGACGGACATGGCTCAATCGACTCGGCTAGTGATCCTGAGCAAGAATATATATACTTTATGGGGTCTGCCACGCCTCTTTATGCCTGTTACATACATTGCACAAAGTTAGTATACCCTTTTTTTACCATTTCCAATGGTTGAAGGGAACAACAAGTGGGTATGGCTACAGTCGAGCGCTCGACCGTAAGATACCCTTCTCCCAATTTTCTAAATCTGTTACAAACGTGTATCCACACTCATACTTTCAAATAGAAATTTTGCACAGATACTTCTACTGCATATAGCTTTCTAGCTCGCACTCACACACCGACGCACGTTAAGCGTAACGTCGACGTCGGGTTAAACTACTCAAAGCAGCGCGCAAGCGGCTGCTCGTATATTTTGTACTGAAAACGTTTACTTGAATAACTTCTGTGTTATCGGTCCGATCGTATTGTATTTTGGAGAATATATTCATATGGCATTTAGCATTATACATACCAAAGCAGAACTTGCTAAGTTTAATACTTTGCTAAATAATCGTAAGTTTATATGTTCATTACTTTGCTTAATAATCGTAAATTACCGAATTGCGGGGGCGGTGGGCGTGGCGTCAAACATTTGACATAAACTTGTTTTGCCCCGGATATACAGGAACATTCATATCAAATTGGTGTCTCTAACTCTTTGATCTGTTGTCTCAAACAAACAGACAGACAGACGGACAGACGGACAGACAGACGCACATGTCACAAT
>JAEIFR010000144.1:0-19643 GCA_018904105.1 Zaprionus tsacasi
AACAAGTGAGATGTAGAGGGTCTTTTGTAAGATAAGGATCGTCAAATTCCTTAGACCATCTCTTAATACAGCCAAGGACACCCATGGCTTTATTGACCATACTAGAAATATGATTGGAAAACTTTAGTTTTCGGTCCAAACGGACCCCCAAATCATCAACTAGGGTAATTCTTTCCAAGACACAACCACAAAGAGAATAAGAAGTATACATTGGACTGGCTCGAGAGAATGTCATCAGCTTGCATTAAGAGCTGTTCAGGTTTAAAAAATTGGCACAACACTACGAATGAAAACTATTTAGGTCGGCTTGTAAGTGTGAGTGACAGTGGTCTTCTTTAAATTGATAACAAAGCTTTACATCATCTGCGTACATGAGAGTACGAGAGTTACGTATGACCAAAGGCAGGTCATTGATGAAAAGCGTAAAAACTAGGGGGCCGAGTTGACTCCCTTGAGGAACGCCAAATGTGGCATGAAGAGGAAAGAGGACTCTTTGAGTTCTGTCAGTCAGATAGCTTACAATCCAACTAAGTAATTTAGGTGAGAAACCTAGAAGGTAATGATTCACTGAGTCAAAACCTTTACTGAAATCAGTATAAATGACATCAGTTTGAAGATTTTCCTGAAATCCTTTTACCACAAAGGATGTCAGCTCCAGCAAGTTTGTCGTAGTTGAACGACGTTTAATAAATTCGTGTTGAAAAGGTGAAATAACAGATCTGCTTAAATGTTGCAGTGTTTACTAATTTAGTTTTTCTTGTGCCTTCATAAGGGGATATATGGTGCTAGAATAGTTGGAAAGGCTTACTTAAGGAGTTGGCACAGAACCAAAGTATACAAGGGGAACACCGTCAGGGCCTAGTGAAAAAACTGGATTAACTAAGTGAAGATCCTTGACAAGGGAGCTTTCGATTAGAAAGGGGGAGAAGATACCATTCGAACTTGAAATGTTGTATGGGTAAAAGTGAGTAGTATGTGTAGATGGGGAATAAGTCGTTTGAAAAAACTTTGCAAAAAGATCGGCCATGGTTTGGTCGGTATTTGCACTAGCTTTTTTAAACGTTAAATTAGTAGGAAAAGCGGAAGACTTACGCTTCGTGTTAACAAAACTATAAAACTGTTTGGGGTTCTGAATGAACTGAACCTTACAACGAGCTAAATAGTTTTTATAGCATTTCGCGATTAAGACTGTAAAGTCTGACCGCGCGCTTAAGTAGCGTGAAAAGGCTAAGAGCGAGTTACTACATTTAAATTTTTTGTAAAGGCTTGACTTTAAATTTTTTAACCGTGACAACTCTCTTGTAAATTATGGCGGCTTACTCGAGGATGATGAATTAAAGCACGGAACGCAAATATCAAAGAATGAATAGATAATTTTATAAAAAATATTGGTCGCTACTGATATATCAGTAGACACATACAATTCCGACCAATCAAATTGGGAAATAAAGGAAATTAAAATCTGCTTTTCTGAAGCAGCGTACGCGTTTACACAATTTTTCAGGTTTATCCATACAAACCCCAAAATCAAAAGACACTTCCAGAGTAGGATGGTAAGGATCTTCTGGGAAAAAAAGTGGTTGAGTCTTGACTAAATTCACTCTAGATGGATCGGAGACAAAGCATAAGTCTAACGATCTGTTACTACAGGTTAAGATATGATTGACCTGCGACAATGACATATCAAACAGACCGTCAAAAAGGTCGTGGTGCCGTGAGGGCAGCAGAGAATTTGAATCAACACTTATTGTCCAATTACAATCAGGGATATTAGAGTCCCCAAGAACTGAAAGGTGATCTCTGTCTGATAACAGATTAAATATTGTCTTTATTGCAGACAAATGTTGCAAATAGACAGATACATCCGATGACGGCGGAATATAGGAACAGGTTATATAATGAGAAAAACCGGGAAAGTGTAATTTTACACAGAGGAATTCAATACCAAGTTGAATCTCCGGCAGTAAAAGTTCCGAATTGATAGTGGAATCGACTGCAATAAGGACTCCACCATCACGACGGTCAGGTCGATCACACCTGAAGGTTGTGAACTTGCTTGGAAAGACTTCGGAGTTTAGGATATCCGGTTTTAACCAAGTCTCAGTAAACACAACAATTTGAGAAGAAAAAGAAAGACTGTTAATATATAAAGTTGAATGTTTAGTACATAGACCTCTAACATTTTGATATGAAAGAGTTAAGGAGCATGTTATTTTTTTTGTTTAATGTTGTTTTTGTTTGGGCTGAGACTAGAGACGGCAATGGAAGATTAATCGGTGGGCGATTTTTCTTCTTCTTTGTTTCGAACCCTTTGACCATTACATGCTCCGGCCAAAATTGAGACGAGCATATAATGCCCAGGAGTTCGTTGGGGACACTTATTTTCTCATAAGAAAACTTAAATTTTTCCACTTTAATATCCAAGGAATGAATTTTGCCTTGAATATAGGCTGTGACATCATTTAATGTGAGGTCAGGGGCAAGCCTGGAAACACAAATTTGTTTCCTTTGTGGAACACCTAGAATCTTTTTAGGCGCCTCAGGTATAACTCCAGAGCATTTACAGGTCTCAGTAAACACATCAATTTGAGAAAACCAGAAAGACTGTTAATATAAAAGTTGAACGTTCGGTACATAGACTATTAACTTTTGATGCACGAGGAAACGAGCTTTATTATTTTGTTTAATTTTTTTTTTGGGCGTGGAAACAAACATTTGGTTGCACACACTACAATGACATTATCAGGAAGCAGAAACCAGAACTTGAGCCGAAGACTTAACCATGGCGGCAATGATACTACGGACTTGGGAAATTTGGGCGTACAGGCGAAATTAACGGCTGGGTCACTGGCGTTCTTGGCTGGTCAATTAGAGGGAGATGGGTGGCGCTAACTAAAGCCTTTTGATTTCGCGTGGATTTCTTACGCTTTGGTGATTCATTCAATAACTTAAGGTTATTGAAAGACGAATCAAGCGCAGAGAACTGGTCGGAAAGTTTACGAAAACTTCCAAACAGTTCCCTAAATCCAGTCTTCGTTTGACGCATAAACGAACGCATTTCGTTTTCCACCTCCCTACACACATCACACCAATAACGCAACCCAGTGCGCTTGGCTACGGCGTCAGCCGTCGGGCCAGTATATCCAGCACACTTCGCGTGTACTACGTTGTCACATAGTCAGCACGAGATGCTTGCCTGGGCGGCAGTCACCTGCTTAAGGCAGGATTTCTTGAAACAAATTAAAACGTCCGTTATAGGGAACACCTACTGTAAAAACAACAATCAGCCAAAAAGAAAACA
Organism: Zaprionus tsacasi; assembly: GCA_018904105.1. Classification (NCBI taxonomy): domain Eukaryota; kingdom Metazoa; phylum Arthropoda; class Insecta; order Diptera; family Drosophilidae; genus Zaprionus; species Zaprionus tsacasi. Next base: position 3,302 of record JAEIFR010000144.1, read on the forward strand.
AAACCAAAACAAGAAAAGGGATGAGCGCAAGAGAGAGAAATTAAACGCGCGTAAAGGGCAGAGAGCAGAGAGAGCAGAGAAAAAGAACAAGTGCTAGAGCGGCAAAGCGTGAGAGCAGCTTAGGCACGCTCAAAGAATTAGGAGAGGTAAGGAGAGACAAAAATTAGCGGTGACAAACAACACTAACAATTACGTCGCTTACCGAAAAGAGAATACATAGAACGAAATGCACCAAACTATGCAGAACCGATGCACAAAACAGAAAAAAACAAAAAAGGGATAGGGCGCTAAAGAAAGAAATTAACTCGTAAGGGGCAGTTTGAGCAAAGTTACAGACAACGCGTCGTGAACGGGCTAAAGTTAACGTGCGAGTTTAGGCGCTCAAAAGAGTTAGAATAAAGAGAAAAAAGCGGTGATAAAAAACACTAACAACTACGCCGCTTACAAAAGCGAATAGACAAGTGGGAAAAAAAAAACAGCGCTCGAAGTAAGATTCCCTCTCCCAGATTTTATAAATCTGTTCAAAAATGTAATCGCTACACTACATAAGGAGTTACTCGCTTGCACTCAAAGTATACGAGCGTAAAGGAACAGCGACACGACGCAACGTCGACGTCGACGTCAATTGTTCAAGGCAACGCGAGGCTGCTGCTTGTACAGTTTGTATTAGAAAACGTTGACTTGAATAACTCCTGTGTTATTGATCCGATCGAATTGTAATGGTTAAAAAATATGTTCATATTGCATTCAGCTTTATACATACCAAAGCAGAACTTTATAAGTTTAATGCTTTGCTTAATAATCGTAAAATACCAATTTGCGGGGGCGGTGGGCGTGGCAGCAAATATTCAATATAAACTTCATCTGCTTAGGACATATGGGAACCTCCATGCCAAATTTGGTGTCTCTAGCTCTTTTAATAGCTAAGATCCGTTGTCTCAAACAGACAGACGGACAGACGGACAGACAGACGTGACAAGGCTCAATCGACTCGGCTAGTGATCCTGAGCATTTAAATATTTACTTTATGGGGTCTGCCACGCCTGCTTAAATTACATACATTGCACAAGTTAGACATACTCTCTTTTACAATTTTCAATGGGGCTTCTCGAAGGGTATAAAGATAGAATCTTAAATTAGCAAACTCGGATTATTTGACTAATTTACAGAAGCATGCACACGCGTCTGAACGGGCTAAAGTTAATTAAAGAGAAAACACTGGTCGTTTTTAATAAAAGCCGAAAAATTGAGGCAAAAAACAAGTCCGATCACTTGAAATTGGGAAACGAATGTTTAATAAATTAAAATCTGCTTTTCTAAAGCATCGTACGCGCTTACAGAATTTTTCATGTTTATCCATACAAGCTCCAAAATCAAAAGACACTTTCAGAGTAGGATGGTAAGGATCTTCTAGGAAAGAAAGTGTTTGAGTCTTGACTAAATTCACTCTAGATGGATCAGAGACAAAGCATAAAGCTAACGATCTGTTACTACAGTTTAAGATTTGATTGACCTGTGACAACGACATATTAAAAAGACCGTCAAAAAGGTAGTGGTGTCGTGAGGGCAGCAGAGAATCTGAATCAACACTTGTTGTCCAATTACAATCAGGGATATTAAAGTCCCAAAGGACTGACAGGTGATCTCTGTCTGATAACAGATTAAATATAGTCTTTATTGCAGACAAATGTTGCAAATAGACAGATACATCTGAAGACGGCGGAATATACGAACAGGTTATATAATGAAAAACAAGAAAGCAAGGCTACCTTGGTTTTATACCCTTGCAGTTGTACACAGTTATATGTAATAGCACTCAGTTTTTCAAAAAATTGCAACAGGTACCTTCATTATGCCGTTAGTTGATTGTTATAAGTTATAAAAGTTCGATTTTAAAGAAACTATTTTATTAAGGACATACTTAGATTTGGATGTGGTAAGCCTGATAGCTATATTTTGAAATATAACGAAAATCGGCCGATAGGCTCAACGACAGCTGTACAATATATCAGTCCGATCTGGCCTGTTCCGACTTATTTAAAGAGGGCAGAAATAAGAAGCTTGTGGGCAAACTTTTATGAAGATAGCTCAATAACTGGGAGACTAATTTGCGTTGCAACAGACAGACGGACTGACTGATTGTTCCTATAACAGCTATAGAATATAAATGTCTGAGATATTTAAATGGAAAAACTAAGGGCGGGTTACTGTATAACATTAAAAAGTATTGATAATGTGCATGTAATGTATTTCCAAGAACAAAACAAGTGTGCATACAAAAACCCTGATTTCAGCCGATTGTTCCTATGGCAGCTATATTTTATAGTGATCCGATTTTGATACAATTTTGACAGCACATTAAGAACGTAATAAGAATAAGATTTGCCAAATCTTGTTGCAATATCTTGAAAAACAACAAAAATCGGCCAATTGCTTCTATGATAGCTATACGATATATCGGTCCGATCTGGCTTGTTCCGACTTATTTACAGCGTACAGCAATAAGAAGCTTGTGTGCCAAATTTCATGAAGATAGCTCAAAAACTGAGAGACTAGTTTGCGTTGCAACAGACGGACGGACGGACAGACGGACAACCATTCTTGGACTCCTCTGTTTATGCTGATTCAGAATATATATACTTTATATGGTGGGAGATGTCTCCTAAGGTGCGTTGCAAACTTCTGGCTAAAATTAATGTACCCTCTGCAAGGGTATAACAAAGACTGTTTATATATAAAGTTGAAAGTTTAGTACATAGACCTCTAACATTTTGATATGAAAAAGTTAAGGAGAATGTAAGTTAAGCAAGACTATTTCTTGCTTGTGTTGCTACGGCTCCCGTAGCCGCATACCTCACCTAGTAAGCACATGGAGCATTCCAAGTGTTCTTTTGTGTCGTCGATTTGTTCTGTGGATAGGTTCCCCAAATGAAGTCAAAGGTTGTGGAAAATTTTTTTTTTCCAAAAATTCTTGAATTTTTGAATTTTTTTCCAAAAATTTTGAAAATTTTTTTTTGAAAATTTTTTCAAAAATTTGAAAATTTTTTTTTTTCAAAATTTTTATTTTTTTCCAAAATTTTTGAAAATTTTTTTTTCCAAAATTTTGAAAATTTTTTCAAAAATTTTTTTTTCAAAAAATTTTGAAAATTTTTTTTCCAAAATTTTGAAAATTTTTTTTTTCCAAAGTTTTTTTTCCAAAATTTTTGAAAATTTTTTTTCCAAAATTTTGAAATTTTTTAAATTTTGAAAATTTCCCAAAAAAATTTTGAAAATTTTTTTCCAAAATTTTGAAAATTTTTGAAATTTTTTTTTTTCCAAAAATTTTTTTTCCAAAATTTTGAAAAAATTTTTTTTTTTTTTTGAAAATTTTTTTTTTGAAAATTTTTTTTTCCAAAATTTTGAAAATTTTTTTTTCCAAAATTTTTGAAAAATTTTTTTTTTTCCAAAATTTTGAAAATTTTTTTTTCCAAAATTTTTTAAATTTTTATTTTCAAAATTTTTTGAAATTTTTTGAAATTTCCAAAATTTTGAAAATTTTTTTCCAAAATTTTAAAATTTTTTTTTTTCAAAATTTTGAAAATTTTTTTTCCAAAATTTTGAAAATTTTTTTTTTCCAAAAATTTTTGAAAATTTTTTTTTTTGAAAATTTTTTTTCCAAAAATTTTAAAATTTTTTTTCCAAAATTTTTTTTTTTCCAAAATTTTTGAAAATTTTTTTTCAAAAATTTGAAAATTTTTTTTTTCCAAAATCTTGAAAAATTTTTTTCAAAATTTTGAAAGTTTTTTTTTTCAAAATTTTTTTGAAAATTTTTTTTTTCAAAAATTTTGAAAATTTTTTTTTTTTTCCAAAATTTTGAAAGTTTTTTTTTTCCAAAATTTTTGAAAATTTTTTTTTTTCCAAAAATTTTTGAAAATTTTTTTTTTTTTCCAAAAATTTTGAAAATTTTTTTTTCCAAAAATTTTGAAAATTTTTTTTTTTTTAAAAATTTTTGAAAATTTTTTTTTTTATTTCAAAATTTTTAAAATTTTTTTTCCAAAATTTTGAAAATTTTTTTCCAAAAATTTTGAAAATTTTTTTTTCCAAAATTTTGAAAATTTTTTTTTTTCAAAATTTTGAAAATTTTTTTTTTCAAAATTTTGTTTTCCAAAATTTTTCCCAAAATTTTCCAAAAATTTTTTTTCAAAAATTTTGAAAATTTTTTTTTTTCAAAATTTTGAAAATTTTTTTTTCCAAAATTTTGAAAATTTTTTTTTTCCAAAATTTTTATTTTTTTTTTAAAAATTTTGAAAAATTTTTTTTCAAAAATTTTTGAAAATTTTTTTCCAAAAAATTTTATTTTTTTCAAAATTTTGAAAATTTTTTTCCAAAATTTTTAAAATTTTTTTTTCCAAAATTTTAAAATTTTGAAGTTTTCCAAAATATTTTTTTTTCAAAAATTTTCAAAATTTTTTTTTTCCAAAATTTTGAAAATTTTTTTCCAAAATTTTTTTTTTTTTTTCCAAAATTTTGAATAATTTTTTTTCAAAATTTTTTTCCAAACATTTTCCAAAAATTTTTTTTTCCAAAATTTTGAAAATTTTTTTTTTTTTCCAAAAATTTTGAAAAATTTTTTTTTTTTCAAAATTTTGAAAATTTTTTTTTTTCCAAAATTTTGAAAAATTTTTTTTTCCAAAAATTTTGAAAATTTTTTTTTTTCCAAAAATTTTGAAAATTTTTTTTTTTTTCAAAATTTTGAAAATTTTTTTTTTTTTTTTCAAAATTTTTGAAAATTTTTTTTTTTTTCCAAAATTTTGAAAAATTTTTTTCCAAAAATTTTAAAAATTTTTTTTCCAAAATTTTTGAAAATTTTTTTTTCCAAAAATTTTTGAAAAATTTTTTTTCCAAAATTTTGAAAATTTTTTTCCAAAATTTTGAAATTTTTTTTTTTTGAAAATTTTTTTTTTTTTCCAAAAATTTTGAAAAATTTTTTTCCAAAATTTTTGAAAATTTTTTTTTTTCCAAAAATTTTGAAAAATTTTTTTCCCGAAAATTTTGAAAGTTTTCCAAACATTTTTTTTTTTTCCAAAATTTTGAAAATTTTTTTCCAAAGTTTTTGAAAATTTTTTTTCCAAAAATTTTTTTTTCCAAAATTTTGAAAATTTTTTTTCCAAAAATTTTGAAAATTTTTTTCAAAAATTTTCCAAAATTTTTTTTTCCAAAATTTTTTTTTTTTCCAAAAATTTTGAAATTTTTTTTTTTCCAAAAATTTTGAAAAATTTTTCCAAAATTTTTGAAAATTTTTTTTTTTAAAAATTTAAAAATTTTTTTTTTTCAAAATTTTGAAATTTTTTTCAAAAATTTTGAAAATTTTTTTCAAAATTTTGAAATTTTTTTGCAAAAATTTTCAAAATTTTTTTTTGAAATTTTTTTTCCAAAATTTTGAAAATTTTTTTTCAAAATTTTTTTTTTCCAAAATTTTTTTTTTTTTTTCCAAAATTTGAAGAATTTTTTTTCCAAAATTTTGAAAATTTTTTTTTCCAAAATTTTGAAAATTTTTTTTTCCAAAACTTTTGAAAGTTTTTTTTTCCAAAAATTTTGAAAATTTCAAATTTTTAAAATTTTTTTGATAAATTTTTTTTTCAAAAATTTTAAAATTTTTTTCAAAATTTTGAAATGTATTTTTTCCAAAATTTTAAAATTTTTTTTTCCAAAATTTTTGAAAATTTTTTTTTCAAAAATTTTGAAAATTTTTTTTTTTTTTTCCAAAATTTTGAAATTTTTTTTTTTGAAAATTTTTTTCCAACTTTTTTTTTTTCCAAAATTTTGAAATTTTTTTTTCCAAAATTTTGAAAAACTTTTAATTTTCAAAATTTTTTTTTCAAAAATTTTAAAATTTTTGAATTTTTTTTTCAAAAAATTCTTGAAAAATTTTTTTTTCCAAATTTTTTGAAAATTTTTTTTTCCAAAATTTTGAAATTTTTTTTCCAAAATTTTCAAAATTTTAAATTTTTTTTTCAAAAATTTTGAAATTTTTTTCAAAATTTTTTAAAATCTTTTTTTCAAAATTTTGAAATTTTTTTTTTTTCCAAGTTTTTGAAAATTTTGAAAAATTTTTTTCCCAAAATTTTGAAAATTTTTTTTCCAAACATTTTTTTCCAAAATTTTTGAAAAATTTTTTTTCCAAAATTTTTGAAAATTTTTTTTTTCCAAAAATTTTATTTTTTTTTCCAAAATTTTTAAAATTTTTTTTTCCAAAATTTTGAAAATTTTTTTTTCCAAAAATTTTTTTGAAATTTTTCAATTTTTGAAAATTTTTCAAAAACTTTTTTTCCAAAATTTTGAAAATTTTTTTTTCCAAAATTTTGAAATTGTTTCTCAAAAATTTTGAAATTTTTTTTTCCGGTTACTTTTTTAAAATTTTTGAATTTTTTCCAACTTTTTTGAAAATTTAAAATTTTTTCCAAACTTTTGAAAATTTTTTTTTCAAAAATTTTGAAAATATTTTTTTCAAAAATTTTGAAAATTTTTCTCTCCAAAATTTTGAAAATTTTTTTTGAAAATTTTTTTTTTTCCAAAAATTTTAAAAATTTTTTTCCAAAATTTTAAAAAATTTTTTTTTCCAAAATTTTTAAAATTTTTTTTTTCAAAAATTTTGAAAATTTTTTTTTTCCAAAATTTTGAAAATTTTTTTTTTTTCCAAAAATTTGAAAATTTTTTTTTTTCCAAAATTTTAAAAATTTTTTCAAAAATTTGAAATTTTTTTTTCCAAAATTTTAAAAAATTTTTTTTTCAAAATTTATAAATTTTTTTTTCCAAATTTTTTTTCCAAATTTTTCCAAAATTTTTTTTCCAAAAAATTTGAAAATTTTTTCAAAATCTTTGAAAATTTTTTTCAAAATTTTTTTTTTTCAAAAATTTTGAAAATTTTTTTTTTTTCCAAAAATTTTGAAAATTTTTGTTCCATTTTTTTTTGAAAATTTTTTTTTTCCAAAATTTTGAAAATTTTTTTTTTTCAAACATTTTGAAAATTTTTTTTCAAAATTTTGAAATTTTTTTAAAAAATTTTTTTCCAAAAATTTTGATTTTTTTTCCAAAATTTTGAAAACTTTTTTTTTTTGAAATTTTTTTCAAAAATTTTTTTTTTTTTTCCAAAATTTTGAAATTTTTTTTCCAAAAATTTGAAAACTTTTTTTTGAAAATTTTTTTAAATTTTGAAAATTTTTTCCAAACTTTTGAAAATTTTTTCAAAAATTTTCAAAATTTTGAAAATTTTTTTTTCCAAAATTTTGAAAAATTCAAAATTTTCAAAATTTGATAAATTTTTGACCCAAAAATTTTGAAAATTTTTCAAATTTCAAAATTTTTGGAAAAATTTTTGAAAAATTTTTTTCAAAAATTTTTAAAATTTTTTCAAAATTTTGAAAAATTTTTTTCTCAAATTTTAATTTGAAATTTTTTTCAAAGTTTTGAAATTTTCAATTTTTTTGAAAATTTTTTTTTCCAAAATTTTGAAAATTTTTTTTTTCCAATTTTTTTCCAAAATTTTGAAAAAATTTTTTCAAAATTTTTGAAAATTTTGAAAATTTTTCCAAAATTTTGAAATTTTTTTTTTTCAAAAAATTTTGAAATTTTTTTTTTTCCAAAAATTTTGAAAATTTTTTTTCCAAAATTTTGAAAATTTTTTCAAAAATTTTTCCAAAATTTTTGAAATTTTTTTTTCCAAAATTTTTTGAAAATTTTTTTTTCCAAAAGTTTTGAAAATTTTTTTTTTTTTAATCTTGAGTAATTTTTTTTCAGAACTCCAAATCTTTTTTCAAAATTTTTTTTTTCCAAAATTTTTAAAATTTTTTGAAATTTTTTTAAATTCTTGAAAATTTTTTGAAGTTATTGAAAATTTTGAAATTTTTTTTTCCAAAAATTTTGAAAATTTTTTTTCCAAAAAATTTTGAAAATTTTTTTTTTTTCCAAAATTTTTTTTTTCAAAATTTTGAAAATTTTTTTTTCCAAAATTTTGAAAATTTTTTTTTTTTAAATTTTTGAAAATTTTTTTTTTTCAAAATTTTCAACATTTTTTTGAATTTTTTTTTCCAAATCTTTGAAAATTTTTTAGTTTTTGAAAATTTTTTTGAAATTTTTTTTCCAAAATTTTGAAAATTTTTTTTTCAAAAATTTTGAAAATTTTTTTTTCCAAAAATTTTGAAAATTTTTTTTTCCAAAATTTTGAAAATTTTTTTTTTCTCCAAAATTTTTGAAATTTTTTTTTTCCAAAATTTTTGAAAATTTTTTTTTTTTCCAAAATTTTTGAAAATTTTTTTTTCCAAAATTTTTGAAATTTTTTTAATTTGAAAATTCTTTGAAACATTTTTTTTTCAAAATTTTTTTTCAAAATTTTTTTTTCCAAAATTTTTTTTTTTTGAAAATTTTTTTGAAAGTAACTTTTTTTTTCCAAAATTTTGAAAATTTTTTTTCCAAAATTTTGAAAATTTTTTCCAAAATTTCATAATTTTGAAATTTTTTTCCAAAATTTTGAAAATTTTTTTCTAAAATTTTTGAAAATTTTTTTTTCCAAAATTTTGAATTTTTTTTTTTTTCCAAAATTTTGAAAATTTTTTTTTTTTTAAATTTTGAAAATTTTTTTTTTGACTATTGAAAATTTTTTCAAGTTTTTGAAAATTTTTTTCGAAAATTTCAAAAATTTTTTCAAAAATTTTTTTCAAAAATTTTTTGAAAAATTTTTTTTTCCAAAAATTTTTGAAAATTTTTTTTTTCAAAATTTTGAAAATTTTTTTTTTTAAAATTTTGAAAATTTTTTTTTTCCAAAAATTTAAAAATTTTTTTTTTCCAAAAATTTTCAAAATTTTTTAAATTTTTTTTAAAATTTTGAAAATTTTTTTTCAAAAATTTTGAAAATTTTTTCCAAAATTTTGAAAATTTTTTTCCAAAATTTTTGAAACATATTTTTTTCCAAAATTTCTTGAAAAATTTTTTTTTGAAAATCTTTTTGAAAATTTTTTTTTTCCAAAAATTTTGAAAATTTTTTTTTTCAAAATTTTTAAAAATTTTTTTCAAAAATTTTTATTTTTTTTTTTTTCCAAAAATTTTGAAATTTTTTTTTTTCAAAAATTTTTAAAATTTTTGAATTTTTTCCAAATTTAAAAATTTTTTTTTTTTTTTTTGAAAATTTTTTTCAAAAATTTTGAAATTTTTTTTTTTTCCAAAATTTTGAAATTTTTTTGAATTTCCAAAAATTTTGAAAATTTTTTTTCCAAAATTTTTGAAAATTTTTTTCCAAAATTTTTTTTTCCAAAATTTTTTGAAATTTTTTTTTTTCCAAAATTTTGAAAATTTTTTTTTCCAAAATTTTGAAAATTTTCAAAATTTTCCAAAATTTTAAAAATTTTTTTTCCAAAATTTTTTAAAAATTTTTTTTCCAAAATTTTGAAAAATTTTTTTCAAAATTTTTTTTTTTTTCCCAAAATTTTGAAAATTTTTTTTTTTCAAAATTTTGAAAATTTTTTTCCAAAATTTTTGAAAATTTTTTTCAAAATTTTTGAAAATTTTTTTTGAAAATTTCAGTTTTTGAAAATTTTTTTTTTTCTCCAAATTTTGAAAATTTTTTTTTCCAAAATTTTGAAAATTCTTTTGCAAAAACTCTTTCAAATTTTGAAAATTTTTTGAAAATTTTGAAAAAAAATTTTTTTCCAAAATTTTGAAATTTTTTTTCAAAATTTTGAAACTTTTTTTTCCAAAATTTATAATGTTTTTTTCCAAAATTTTGAAAATTTTTTTAAATTTTTTGAACTATTGTAATCCTTTTCCAAATTTTGAAATTTTTTTTCCAAAAATTTTGAAAATTTGAAATTTTTCCAAAATCTTTTGAAAATTTTTTTTCAAAATTTTTGAAAATTTTTTTTTTCCAAAATTTTGAAAATTTTTTTCCAAGTTTTGAATTTCCTTTCCAAAATTTTGAGTAATTTTTTTTTCCATACTTGTAAAATTTTTTCCAAAAATTTTGAAAATTTTTTCAAAATTTTGAAAAATTTTTTTCCAAAATTTTGAAAATTTTTTTTTTTCCAAAAATTTTGAAATTTTTTTTTTCCAAAAATTTTGAAAATTTTTTTTTCCAAAAATTTTTGAAAATTTTTTTTCCAAAAATTTGAAAAATTTTTTTTTCCAAAATCTTTGAACATTTTTTTAACTTGACTCTTTTGAAATTTATCTTTTGAAATTTTTTAACCTTGAAAATTTTTTTCCAAAGTTATTGAAAATTTTTTAAAATTTTTTTGAATTTTTTCCAAAATTTTTGAAAATTTGTTTTTTCCAAAATTTTTTTTCCATTGAAATTTTGAAAATTTTTCCAGTAATTTTGAAAAATTTTTCCAAAATTTTGAAATTTTTTTTTCCAAAATTTTTTTCCTTTTTTTTCCAAAATTTTTGAAATTTTTTTTTTTTAAAAATTTTTTTTGAAAATTTTTTTTTTTTTTTCAAAAATTTTTTGAAAAATTTTTTTTTTCCAAAAATTTTGAAAAATTTTTTTTCCAAAAATTTTGAAAATTTTTTTCAAAAATTTTGAAAATTTTTGAAAAATTTTTTTGAAAATTTTTTGAAAATTTTTTTTTCAAAAATTTTTGAAAATTTTTTTTTTTTTCCAAAAATTTTTGAAAAAATTTTTTTTTCCAAAAATTTTGAAAATTTTTTTTCCAAAAATTTTGAAAATTTTTTTTTTCCAAAAATTTTGAAATTTTTTTTTTATTTTTTTCAAAAATTTTGAAAATTTTTTTTTTTGAAAATTTTTTTTTTTTCCAAAAATTTTGAAAATTTTTTTTTCCAATTTTTTTTTTAAAATTTTTTTTTTCCAAAATTTTGAAAATTTTTTTTCCAATTTTTTAAATTTTGAAAATTTTTTTTTCAAAATTTTTGAAAATTTTTTTTTTTTGAAAATTTTTTTTTTCAAAAATTTTGAAAAATTTTTTTCCAAAAATTTTGAAATTTTTTTCCAAAAAATTTTGAAAATTTTTTTTTTCCAAAAATTTTGAAAATTTTTTTTTCCAAAAATTTTTAAAATTTTTTTTTTCCAAAAATTTTTGAAAATTTTTTTTTCCAAAAATTTTGAAAATTTTTTTTTTCCAAAAATTTTGAAAATTTTTTTTTCCAAAATTTTTTGAAAATTTTTTTTTCCAAAATTTTTTGAAAATTTTTTTTTTCAAAAATTTTGAAAATTTTTTTTTTTTTTCAAAATTTTGAAAAAATTTTTTTCCAAAAATTTTATTTTTTTTTTTCAAAATTTTTTGAAAATTTTTTTTTCCAAAATTTTGAAAATTTTTTTTTCCAAAAATTTTGAAAAAAATTTTTTTTTCCAAAATTTTGAAAATTTTTTTTTTTCCAAAAATTTTTTGAAAAAAATTTTTTTTTTCAAAAATTTTTTTTTTTTTTTCCAAAATTTTGAAAATTTTTTTTCCAAAAATTTTGAAAATTTTTTTTTTTTCAAATTCTTGAAAATTTTTTTCCAAAATTTTTTGAAAATTTTTTTTTCCCAAAATTTTTGAAAATTTAAAATTTTTCAAAATTTTTTTTTTTCCAAAATTTTTCTGATGTAACTTTGAACTTTTTTTTCCCAAAATTGATTTCCAAAATTTTTAGTTTTTTTTTTTCCAAAATTTTGAAAATTTTTTTTCCTAAAATTTTGAAAATTTTTTCCAAAATTTTGAAAATTTTTTTTTCAAAAATCTTGAAAATTTTTTTTTTTAAAAATCTTGAAAATTTTTTAGTTCCAAATTTTGCAAAATTTTTTTTTCAAAATTTTGAAAATTTTTCTAAAATTTTTGAAAATTTTTTTTCCAAAATTTTGAAACTTTTTTTTTTCAAAATTTTTTCAAATTTTTTAACCTTTGAAAATTTCAATTTTTCAATTTTTCCAAAATTTTGAAATTTTTTTTTCATTTAACCTTTCAAATTTTTTTAAACTTTTTTTTTTCAAAAATCTTTTCAAAATTTTGAAAATTTTTTTCAAAATTTTAAATTTTTTTCAAAAATTTTGAAATTTTTTTTCTCAAAATTTTGAAAATTTTTTTTCAAAATTTTGCAAATTTTTGAATTTTTTTTAAAAAATTTTGAAAATTTTTTCCAAATTTTTGAATTTTTTGAAAAATTTTTTCAATTTTTTTCCAAAATTTTTTTAAAATTTTTTTTCCCAAAAATTTTGAAAGTTTTTTTTTTTCCAAAATTTTGAAAATTAAATTTTCAAGTAAATTTCTTGAAAAATTTTTTTTTGCAAAATTTTTTTCAAATTCTTTGAAAATTTTTCAAATTTTGAAAATTTTTTTGAAAATTTTTCAAAAATTTTGAAAATTTTTTTTCCAAAATTTTTGAAAATTTTTTTTTCAAAAATTTTTGAAAATTTTTTCAAAATTCTTGAAAATTTTAAATTTTTCCAAAAATTTAGAAATTTTTTCAAAAATTTTTCAAAATTTTGTTTTTTTCAAAATTTTGAAATTTTTTCAAAAATTTTTGAAAATTTTTTTTTCAAAATTTGAAATATTTTCCAAAATTTTTTTTGAAAATTTTTTTCAAATTTTGAAATTTTTCCAAAATTTTATTTTTCAAAAATTTTTCAAATTTGTAAATTTTTCCAAAAATTTTTTCAAAATTTTGAAAATTTTCAAAATTTTTTTCCAAAATTTTAAAAATTTTCATTCCAAAAATTTTTAAAATCTTTTTTCCAAAATTTTGAAAATTTTTTTTTTAAAAATTTTTTTCCAAATTTTTTTTTTTTTCAAAAATTTTGAAAATTTTTTTTTCCAAAAATTTTCAAAAATTTTTTTCAAAATTTTTTTTTTCCAAAATTTTTTTTTTTTTTTTTTTTTTGAAAATTTTTTGAAAATTTTTTTTTTTCCAAAATTTTGAAAAAATTTTTCCAAAATTTTGAAATTTTTTTCAAAATTTTTTTTTTTCAAAATTTTTGAAATTTTTTTTTTTTCCAAAAATTTTTAAAAAATTTTTTTTTCCAAAAATTTTTGAAAATTTTTTTTTTCCAAAATTTTTTTTTTTTTTCAAAAATTTTTTTTGAAAATTTTTTTTCAAAATTTTTGAAAATTTTTTCAAAAATTTTGAAAATTTTTTTTCCAAATTTTTTTTTGAATTTTTTTCCAAAATTTTGATTTTTTTTTCCAAAAATTTTGAAAATTTTTTTTTTCCAAAATTTTGAAAAAATTTTTTTTTTTCCAAAATTTTGAAAATTTTTTTTTTCTTTTTGAAAATTTTTGAAAATTTTAAAATTTCCAAAATTTTGAAATTTTCAAAATTTTCCAAATTTACCTGCATTTTTAAAATTTTTTCAAAATTTAAAAAAATTTTTTTCAAAATTTTGAAAATTTTTTTTCAAAAATTTTGAAAATTTTTTTCCAAAATTTTGAAAATTTTTTTTTCCAAAAATTTGAAAATTTTTTCAAAAATTTTCAAATTTTATTTTAAATTATTGAAATTTTTTTGAAGTTTTTGAAAATTTTTTTCAAAAATTTTTGAAAATTTTTTTTTTCCAAAAACTTTCAAAATTTTTGAATTTTTTTTTAAATTTTTGAAAATTTTTGAAGTTTTTTTTTCAAAAATTTTGAAAATTTTTTTTTTTCAAAATTTTGAAAATTTTTTTTTCAAAATTTATTTTTTTCCAAAAATTTTGAAAATTTTTTTTTCCAAAAATTTTGAAAATTTTTTTTCCAAAATTTTGAAATTTTTTTTTTTTCCAAAATTTTGAAAAATTTTTTTCAAAAATTTTTGAAAATTTTTTTTTCCAAAATTTTGAAAATTTTTTTCCAAAAATTTTGAAAATTTTTTTTTTTCCAAAAATTTTTGAAAATTTTTTTTTCAAAAATTTTTGAAAATTTTTTTTTCCAAAAATTTTGAAAATTTTTTTTTTTCCAAAAATTTTTGAAAATTTTTTTTTTTCCAAAATTTTTTTGAAAAATTTTTTTTTTTCCAAAAATTTTGAAAATTTTTTTTTCCAAAAATTTTGAAAATTTTTTTTTCCAAAAATTTTTGAAATTTTTTTTTTTCCAAAAATTTTGAAAATTTTTTTTTCCAAAATTTTTGAAATTTTTTTTTCAAAAAATTTTGAAAATTTTTTTCCAAAAAATTTTGAAAAATTTTTTTTCCAAAAATTTTTTTTTTTTTTTCAAAATTTTTGAAAATTTTTTTTCCAAAATTTTAACTTTTTTTTCAAAATTTTTTATATTTTTATTTTTGAAAATTTTTTTTTTTCCAAAATTTGAAAATTTTTTTATTTTTTGAAAAATTTTTTTTCCAAAATTTTGAAAATTTTTTTTCAAAAAAAAAATTTTGAAAATTTTTTTTTTTTTTTAATTTTTTTTTTCCAAAATTTTGAAAAAATTTTTTTTTCCAAAAATTTTGAAAATTTTTTTTTTTTTCCAACAAAAATTTTGAAAATTTTTTTCCAAAAATTTTGAAAATTTTTTTCCAAAATTTGAAAATTTTTTTTTCCAAAAATTTTTGAAAAATTTTTTTTCCAAAATTTTTGAAAATTTTTTTTTTTCCAAAATTTTTTTTTTCCAAAATTTATTTTTTTTCCAAAAATTTTTTGTAATTTTTTTTTCCAAAAAATTTTTTTTTTTCCAAAATTTTTGAAAATTTTTCTTTACTTTCCAAAACTTTTGAAAATTTTTTTTTTGAAAAATTTTTTGAAATTTTTTTTTTTCCAAAACCTTGAAAATTTTTTTTTTTTGAAATTTTTTTTCAAAATTTTTGAAAATTTTTTTTTCAAAAATTTTGAAAAATTTTTTTTCCAAAATTTTGAAAATTTTTTTTTCCAAAATTTTAAAATTTTTTTTCATTTAAAATTTTGAAAATTTTTTTTACAATTTTTTCAAAAATTTTAAGTTTTTATTTATCATATCCTGAAAATTTTTGAAAATTTTTTTTATTTAGGTTAATTTTTCAAAATTAAAATTTTTCCAAAATTTTTTTTTTTTTTCCAAAATTTTTGAAATTTTTTTTTCCAAAAATTTTGAAAATTTTTTTTTTTTCCAAAATTTTTCAAAATTTATTTGAAAATTTTGTTTTTTTCAAAAATTTTGAAATTTTTTTTTCAAAATTTTGAAAAATTTTTTTTTCCAAAATTTTGTTTTTTTTTCCAAAAATTTTGAAAATTTTTTTTTCCAAAAATTTTGAAAATTTTTTTTTCCAAAATTTTTGAAAATTTTTTTTATTAAAAATTATAAAATTTGAATTTTTTTTTTTTAAAAAATTTTGAAAAATTTTTTTTTTCCAAAAATTTGTATAAAATTTTACAAAATTTTTGAAAATTTTTTATTTATTTTTTTTCCAAAATTGAAAATTAAAATTTTTTTCCAAAAATTTTGAACTTTTTTGAATTTTGAAAATTTTTTTTCCAAATTTTGAAAATTTTTTTGAAATTTAAAAAAATTTTTTTCAAAAATTTTTGAAAAATCTTTTTTTTCCAAAAATTTTGAAAAATATTTTTTTCCAAAAATTTTTGAAAATTTTTTTTTCCAAAAATTTTGAAAATTTTTTTTTTTTCCAAAAATTTTTGAAATTTTTTTTTCCAAAATTTTGAAAATTTTTTGAAAATTTTTTTTTCCAAAAATTTTGAAAAATTTTTTTTCTTTTAGTTTTTGAAAAATTTTTTTTCCAAAAAATTTATACATTTTTCCAGCAAAATTTTGAAAAATAATTTTTTTTCCAAAGATTTTAAAATTTTTTTTTTTCCAAAATTTTCGAAATTAATTTTTTTTTTTCAAAAAGTTTTGAAAGTTTTTTTTTTCCAAAATTTTGAAATTTTTTTTTCCCAAAAATTTTGAGAAAATTTATTCTTCTTTTTTCCAAAATCTTTTTTTTTTTCAAAAAAATTTTGAACAATAAAAATTTTTTTCTTTTTTCAAAATTTGGGCTTTTTTTCCAAAAATTTTGAAAATTTTTTTTTTTTTTCCAAAAATTTTGAAAAATTTTTTTTTCCAAAATTTTGAAAATTTTTTTTTTTCCAAAATCTTTTGAAAATTTTTTTGTAACATTTTTTATATTCCAAATTTTTAAAATTTTTTTTTTCCAAAATTTTGAAAATTTTTTTTTTCAAAATTTGTGTTTTTTTTTTTTTTCCAAAAATTTTGAAATTTACCTAAAATTGTGAAAATTTTTTTTTCCAAAATTTTTAAAAAATTTTTTTTTTTCCAAAAATTTGAAAATTTTTTTTTTCAAAAAATTTTGAAAATTTTTTTTTTTACAAAAATTTAACTTTTTTTTCCAAAATTTTTGAAAAATTTTTAGGTAATTTAAAAAAAAAATTTTTGAAAATTTTTTTTTCCAAACATTTGAAATTTTTTTATCATAAAATTTT
>JAEIFR010000147.1:0-13154 GCA_018904105.1 Zaprionus tsacasi
AATTTTTTTTTTTCCAAAAATTTGAAAATTTTTTTTCAAAGTCAAAAAATTTTTTACCAAAATTTAAATATTTTTCCAAATTTTTTTCCAAGATTTTTGAGATATTTTTTTCCAAGGTTAAAAGATTTTTCAAAGTTTTGAAGAGTTTTTTCCCAAATTTTTAAGGTGTTTTTCCAAGGTTACTGATTTTTTTTCAAAAATTTTGAAGTTTCCAAAAATTTTAGAAAATTTTTTTTTCAAAATTTTGAAGTTTTTTTTTCCAAAATTTTGAAAATTTTTTAAGGTTATTTTTTTTTCAAAGAAGTTTTGGAATTTTTCCAAAATTTTGAATTTTTTTTTATTTTTTTTCAAAATTTTTGGTATTTTTCCAAAAGTCTGAAAAGGTTTTTGCTCCAAAAGATTTTGAAAAGTTTTTCGAAATTCTCAATTTTTTTTCAAAATTTTTTTTTTCCAATTTTGAAAATTTTTTTCCAAAAATTTTGAAAATTTTTTTTTTTCCAAAAATTTCTGCCAAAATTTTTCATTTTTTCCCAAAATTTTAGTAATTTTTTTTCAAACTTTTTAAAATTTTTTTTCCAAAATTTTGAAAACTTTATTCCAAATTTTATCTTGAAGTTTTTTTTTTTTTCAAACATTTTTTGAAAATTTTTATTTTTCCAAAAGTTTAAATTTTTTTTTCAAAATTTTTTTTTTTACTTTTTTTCCAAAAATTTTGAATTTTTTTTTTCCAAAAATTTTTGAAAATTTTTTTTTACTAAATTTTTGAAATATTTTTTTTTTCCAAAATTTTTCAAATTTATTTTTTTCAAAAAGTTTGAAATGTTTAGTAGGGTATTGGAAAAAATTTTTTAACATTTGTTCCTTCTTATAAGGTTCTTTTTTTTCAAGGTTCAAGCTCATTTTTAGTAATTTTTTTTTCCAAAATTTTGAAAAAGGTTTTTTTTCCAAAGGTTACTTTGAATCCTTTTTTCCAGAAACCGTTTAAGGTTTCTCTAAGTTTTGAAATTTTTTTTTTCAAAATTTTTTTTTTAACTTTTAAAATTATTGAAAATTTTTTTTTATTTTTTGAAAATTTGAAAAGTTTATTTTTCTCCAAAGATTTGCCCAAAACTTGTAGGTCTAAGAATTTTTGAATTTTTTTCCAAAATTAGTAATTTTTCAAAAATTTTTTTTTCCAAAAATTTTGAAAATTTTTTGTTTTCGAGAATTTTTTTTTTTTTCCAAATTTTTTGAAAATATTTCAAATCTTGAAAGATTTTTTTTTCCAAAAATTTTGAAAAATTTTTTAAATTTTCCAAAATTTTTTTCGAAAATTTTAAATTCCACTATTTTTCCAAAATTTTTAAAAATTTTATAAGTTTTTCTAAGTTCTGGGAAAATTATACATTAAAATTTTTTATTTTTCCCAAAAATTTTGAAGATTTTTTTTTTCAAAAAATTTTAAAAATTTTTTTCAACTTTTTTCAAATTTTTTTTTTTTTTCAGAGATTTTTATTTTTTTTTTCCAAAAATTTTGAAATTTCTTTTTTTTCCAAAAATTTTGAAAATTTTTTTCAAAATTTTTGAAAATTTTTTTCCAAAAATTTTGAAATTTTTGATTTTTTTCAAAATTCTTGAAATTTTTTTTATTTTTTTGAAAAATTTTTTTTTTTTTCCAAAATTTGAATTTTTTAATTTTCAAAAATTTTCAAAATTTTTTTTTTCAAAATCTTTCAAAAATGTTTTTCCAAAATTTTTGAAAGAACTTTTTTTCCGTAAATTTTGAAATGTTTTTTTTCCCAAATTTTGAAAATTTTTTTTTTTCAAAATTCTTTTTTTCCAAAATTTTGAAAATTTTTTGAATTTTTTCAAAAAATTTTGAAAATTTTTTTCTCAAAAATTTTTTAAAATTTTTTATTTTTTTGAAAATTTTGTTTTTGAAATTTTTTTTTTCCAAAAATTTTTTAAAATTTTTTTTTCCAAAATTTTGAGAAAATTTTTTCAAAAATTTTGAAAAAGGCCTTTTTCCTTCCAAAATTTTGAAAAGTTTTTTTAAAAATTTTCAAAATTTTTTTGTTTTTTTCCAAAATTTTTGAAATTTTTTTTGAAGTTTTTGAAATTTTTTTGCAAATTTTTTTTTTTTCCAAAATTTTAAAAATTTTTTTTTTCCAAAATTTTCAAATCTTTTTTTTTCAAAAATTTATTGAAAATTTTTTAAATTTTGAAAAAATTTTTCAAAATTTTTTTTTTAATCCTAAGTTGAAGTTTTTTCCCCAATAATTTTGAAAAAATTTTTACATATTTTGAAAATTTTTGAAAATTTTTTTTTCAAAATTTTTAAAATTTTTTTTTCCCAAAATTTTTTTTTTCCAAAATTTTAAAAAATTTTTTTTTCAAATTAAAAAAATTTTTTTTTTCAAAAATTTTAAAAAATTTTTTTTTTTCAAAATTTTTGAAAATTTTTTTTTTCCAAAAATTTTGAAAATTTTTTTTTTCAAAATTTTGAAAATTTTTTTCAAAAATTTTGAAAAATTTTTTTTTTCCAAAAATTTTTAAAATTTTTTTTTTCAAAAATTTTGAAAATTTTTTTTTACAAAAATTTTTAATTTTTTTTCCAAAATTTTTGAAAAATTTTTTTCCAAAAATTTTGAAATTTTTTTATTTTTCCAAAATTTTTGAAAAATTTTCCAAAATTTTTTTCAAAATTTTTCAAAAATTTTTAAAAAATTTTTTTTCAAAATTTTTGAAAAATTTTTTTCCAAAAATTTTGAATTTTTTTTTTTTCAAAAATTTTGAAAATTTTTTTTTCCAAAAAATTTTTTTTAAAATTTTTTTTTTCCAAAAATTTTGAAAATTTTTTTTCCAAAAATTTGAAAAATTTTTTTTTTTTCCAAATTTTTGAAAAAAATTTTTCCAAAAATTTTTGAAAATTTTTTTTTTTTTTTCAAAATTTTTGAAAAATTTTTTTTCCAAAAATTTTGAAAATTTTTTTTTTTCCAAAATTTTAAAAATTTTTTTTTTTCCAAAATTTTTTTTTTTTTTATTTTTTTCAAAAATTTTCCCCGAAAATTTTTGAATTTTTTCCAAAATTTTTGAAAATATTTTTTTTAAATTTTTGAAAATTTTTTATATTTTGAAAATTTTCAAAATTTGAAATATTTCGAAGTTATTGAAAATTCTTTTGAAAAATTTTTCTATTTCAAAAATTTTGAAAATTTTTTTTTTTTTCCAAAATTTTTGAAAAATTTTTTTTCCAAAAATTTTTGAAATTTTTTTTTTTTCCAAAAATTTTAAAAAATTTTTTTTCCAAAATTTTTGAAAAATTTTTTTTTTCAAAAATTTTGAAAATTTTTGAAAATTTTTTTTTTTCCAAAATTTTGAAAATTTTTTTTTTTTTCAAATTTTTGAAAATTTTTTTTTTCCAAAATTTTTGAAAATTTTTTTCCAAAATTTTGAAATTTGAAATTTTTTTCCAAAATTTTGAAAATTTTTTTTTTAAAAATTTTGAAAAAATTTTGAAGTTTTTGAAAATTTTTGGTGTTTTTCCAAAATGTTGTTTTTTTTTTTTTTTCAAAAATTTTTTCAAAAATTTGAAAATTTTTTCCAAAAATTTTGAAAATTTTTTTTTCAAATTTTTTTTTTTTTCCAAAATTTTGAAAATTTTTTTTTTTCCAAAAATTTTTTTCAAAATTTTGAAAAATTTTTTTTTCAAAATTTTCAAAATTTTTTTTTCCAAAATTTTTGAAAATTTTTTTTCCAAATTTTTTGAAAATTTTTTTTTACCAAATTTTGAAAATTTTTTTATTCAAAAATTTTGTTAGATTTTTTTCAAAATTTTTTTTTTCCAAAAATTTTTGAAAGTTTTTTTTTTCCAAAAATTTGAAAATTTTTTTTTTAATTAAAATTTTTTTTTCCAAAATTATTGAAAATTTTTCAAAATTTTGAAAAATTTTTTTTTCCAAAATTTTAAAAATTTTTTTTTCCAAAATTTTGAAGAATTTTTTTTCCAAAATTTTGAAAATTTTGTTTTTTTCAAAAGTTTGAAACTTTTTCTTCAAAATTTTGAAATTTTTTTTTTCCAAAAATTTTTAAAAATTTTTTTTTCCAAAAATTTTTTAAAATTTTTTTTTTTCCAAAATTTTGAAAATTTTTTTTTTCCAAAAATTTTTAAAAATTTTTTTCCAAATTTTTGAAATTTTTTTCAAAAATTTTGAAAAATTTTTTTCAAACATTTTTTTTTTTTTCCAAAATTTTGAAAATTTTTTTTTTTTCAAAAATTTTTCAAAATTTTTTTGAATATTTTTTTTCCAAAATTTTGAAAATTTTTTTTTTTTAAAATTTTTTGAAAATTTTTTTTTTCCAAAATTTTGAAAATTTTTTGAATTTCCCATTAATTTTTGAAAATTTTTTGAAATTTTTTTGAAAATTTTTTTTTCGAAAATTTTGAAAAATTTTTTTTTCCAAAAAATTTTTTATTTTTTTTTCCAAAAATTTTTGAAAAATTTTTTTTTCCAAAAATTTTGAAAATTTTTTTTTTCCAAAAATTTTGAAAATTTTTTTCCAAAATTTTGAAAATTTTTCAAAATTTTGAAAATTTTGGTTTCTGAAGATTTTGGGTTTTTTCCAAAATTTTGAAAATTTTTTTTTTTTCAAAAATTTTTGAAAATTTTTTTTTTTAAAAAATTTTTGAAAATTTTCAAAAATTAAAAGTTTTTCAAAATTTTGAAAAATTTTTTTTTTTTTCCAAAATTTTAAAATTTTTTTTTTTTCAAAATTTTGAAAAAATTTTTTTCCAAAATTTTGAAAAAAAAGTAAAATTTTCAAAATTTTTGAATTTTTTCAAAATTTTTGAAAATTTTTTTCAAAATTTTTGAAAAATTTTTTGAAAATTTTTTTCAAAAATTTAAAAAATTTTTTTTCAAAATTTTGAAAATTTTGCTAAAATTTTGAAAAATTTTTTTTCCAAAATTTTGAATTTTTTTTTCAAAATTTTTGAAAATTTTTTTCAAAATTTTGAAAATTTTTTTTTTTTCAAAAATTTTGAAAAAATTTTTTCAAAATTTTTTTTTTGAAAAATTTTGAAATTTTTGAAAAATTTTGAAATTTTTTTCAAAATTTTGAAAATTATTTTTTTCAAAATTTTGAAAATTTTATTTTCAAAAATTTTTTGAAATTTTTAAAATTTTTTGAAAATTTGAAGTTTTTGAAAAAATTTTTCAAAAATTTTTGAGTTCATTTCATGAAAATTTTTGAAGTTTTTAAAAAATTTTGAAAATTTTTTTTTTAATTTATTTTTTTCCAATTTTAAAATTTTTTTTTCCAAAATTTTTGAAAATTTTTTTTCCAAAAATTTTGAAAATTTTTTTTTTTAGTAAATTTTCCAAATTTTTTTCAAAATTTTTGAAATTTTTTTGTTCTCGAAAATTTTTGATATTTTTCAAAATTTTTTGAAAATTTTTTTTTTTTCCTAAATTTTGAAAAATTTTTTTTCCAAAAATTTTTGAAAATTTTTTGATTTTTTTTTTTTCAAAAATTTTGAAAATTTTTTTTTATTTTGAATTTTGAAATTTTTTTTTTCAAAATTTTGAAAATTTTTTTTTCAAAATTTTGATAATTTTTTTTTTTTCCAAAATTTTTAAAATTTTTTTTTTTCCAAAAATTTTGAAAATTTTTTTTTCAAAATTTTGAAAATTTTTTTTTTCAAAAATTTTAAAAATTTTTTAAAATTTTGAAAAATTTTTTTTTTTCAAAAATTTTGAAAATTTTTGTTAAAAATTTTATTTTTTTTCCAGAAATTTTTGAAAAATTTTTCTGAAAATTTTGAAAACTTTTTTTTCCAAAATTTTTGAAAGTTTTTTTCAAAAATGTTGAAAAATTTTTCAAAATTTTAACCTTTTTTTTCCAAAAATTTGAAAAATTTTTTTTTTCAAAAATTCTTGGAAAAATATTTTTCCAAGAAAAATTTTGAAAATTTTTTTTTCCGAAATTTTGAAATTTTTTTCCAAAATTTTGAAAATTTTTTTTTCCAAAAATTTTTGAAAATTTTTTTTTCCAAAATTTTAAAATTTTTTTTTTTAAATTCTTGAAAACTTTAAATTTTTGAAAATTTTTTGATATTTTTTTTTAATTTTTGAAACTTTTTTTTCCAAAATTTTTCAAAATGTTTTAATTTTTTTTCCAAATTACTTGAAAAATTTTTGAAGTTTTTGAAAATTTTCAAAATTTTTTTCACAAAATTAAAAAATTAAAAAAAATTTTATAAATTTTGGCAAAAATTTTTGAAAAATATTTTCAAAATTTTAAAAAATTTTTTTCAAAATTTTGGGGAAAAAAATTTAAAAAAAAATTTTCAATTTTTTTTTTCCAAAAAAAAAAATTTTTCAAATTTTTTTTAAAAAAATTTTTCAAAATTTTTGAAAAAAAAATTTTAACTTTTCAAAATTTTTTTGACTAAAAATTTTAAAAATTTTGGAAAAAAAAAATTTTAAAATTTTCAAAAAAAATTTCAAAATTTTTGAAAAAAAAAAATTTTTGAAAAAATTTTTTGTTCCAAAATAATTTTCAAAAATTTTTGAAAAAATATTTTTAAAATTTTTTTCAAAACAAAAAAATTTTCAAAATTTTTGAAATTTTTCAAAAAAATAAAATTTTTTTTCAAAATTTTGGAAAATATTTTTTCAAAATTTTAAAAAAAAAATTTTCAAAAATTTTGAAAAAATTATTTTCAAATTTAAAAATTTTTTTAAAATTTTCAAAATTTTTGAAAAAATATTTTCAAAATTTTGGAATAAAAAATTAAAAAAATTTTTCAAAAATGTTTTAAAAAATTTTTGAAAAATTTTGAAATAAAAAATTTTTTTTTTGAAAAAAAAATTTTTCAAAATTTTGGAAAAAAATTTTTTCAAAATTTTGAAAAAAAAATTTTCAAAAATTTTGGAAAATTTTTTAAAAAAAAAAATTTTTTTTCAAAAATTTTGAAAAAAATTTTTTTTTTTTAAAATTTTTGAAAATTTCAAAAAATTTTTTCCAAAAATTTTTAAAATGTTTTTCGAAAAAATAAAAAAAAATTTTCAAAATTTTTGGAAAAAATTTTTGTAACTTGAAAAATTTTCAAAATTTTTCGAAAAATTTGAAATTTTCAAAAATTTTAAAAAGAATTTGAAAATTAATTTTAAAAATTTATAAAAATTTTCAAATTTTGGAAAAAAAATTTTAAAAATTTTTTTTCAAAAAATTTTGACTTAAAAAAATTTTCAAAATTTTTCAAAAATTTTCAAAAAAATTTTCCAAATTTAAAAAAATTTCAAAAATTTTCAAATTTTTAAAAATTTTTTTTTCAAAATTTTTGAAAAAAAATTTTTCAAAATTTTGGAAAAAATTTTTAAAAAAAAAAAAACTTCAAAATTTGAAAAAAAATTTTCAAAATTTTCCAAAAAATTTTGAAATTTTTTTGAAAAAAAATTTTTAAAAATTTTTGAAAAAAAATTTTGGAAAAATTTTTGGAAAAAAAATTTTTAAAATTTTTGAAAAAAAATTAAAAAATTTTGAAAAAAATTTTTTCAAAAATTTTCAAAAAAAAAATTTTCAAAATTTTGAAAATTAAAAAAACAAAATTATTTCAAAAATTTAAAAATTATTCAAAATTTTTGAAAAAAAATTTTCAAAATTTTGAAAAATCTTTTTTTTAAAAAATTTTTCCAAAATTTTGAAAAAAAAATTTCAAAATTTTTGAAAATAAAAAAATTTTGAAAATTTTTTCAAAAATTTTTGAAAAAATTTTTCAAAATTTTTGGAAAAAAATTTTCAAAATTTTGAAAAATTAAACTTCAAAAATTTTCAAAATTTTAAAAAATAAAAAATTTTCAAAATTTTTAAAAATTCAAAAATTTTGAAATTTTTGAAAATTTTGAAAAAATCAAAATTTTTAAAAATTTTTGAAAATTTTTTTACAAAAATTTTGAAAATTTTTTGAAAAAAAAATTTCAAAAATTTTGAAAATTTTTTTTTCAAAATTTTGAAAAAAATTTTCAAAATTTTAAAATTTCAAAAATTTTCAAAATTTTTGAAAAAATTTTCAAAATTTTTGAAAAAATTTTTCAAAAATTTAAAAATTCAAAATTTTTTGAAAATTTTTTTTTTCAAAATTTTGAAAATTTTTTTCAAAAAATTTTTTTTTTCAAAATTTTTGAAAAATTTTTTTTCAAAAAATTTTGAAAATTTTTTTTCAAAAATTTTAAAAATAATTTTCAAAAATTTTTTCAAAAAAAAAAATTTTTTTCCAAAAATTTTGAATTTATCCAAAAAAAAAATTTTCAAAATTTTAAAAAATTTAAAAATTTTTTTTGAAAATTTTTTTTTCAAAATTTTTTGAAAAATTTTTTTCAAAAATTTTGAAATTTTTTTTTGAAAATTTTTTTTTCAATTTTTTTTTTGAAAAAATTTTTCAAAATTTTTGAAAATTTTTTTTCAAAAATTTTGAAAATTTTTTTTTCAAAAATTTTGAAAATTTTTATTTTTCAAAATTTTTGAGAAAATTTTTGAAAAATTTTTGAAAATTTTTTTCAAAATTTTTTTTTCCAAAAATTTTGAAAATTTTTTTTCAAAAAAATTTTTGAAAAAATTTTTAATTTTTTTTCCAAAAATGTTTAAGAGGAGAGACATCGCCGACCCCATAAAGTATATATATTCTTAATCAGTATCAACAGCCGAGTCGATATAGCCATGTCCGTCTGTCCGTCTGTCCGTCTGTCTGTCCGTCCGTCCGTGTGAACACCTGGATCTCAGCTATTATAAGAGCTATAGCTACCAAATTTTGTGACAATATGTGTTATTACTGCACGCTTATCAAGTTTATTTTAGATTTTTGCCACGCCTCCACCCGCCCCTATAAATTGAAAAAAAATGGACTACAGCTGCAATATTAGCTCTACAGTAACAGTTTTTTATATACGTTATAAATACCATCTTG
The DNA here is from genome assembly GCA_018904105.1 of Zaprionus tsacasi. Lineage (NCBI taxonomy): Eukaryota > Metazoa > Arthropoda > Insecta > Diptera > Drosophilidae > Zaprionus > Zaprionus tsacasi. Next base: position 8,948 of record JAEIFR010000147.1, read on the forward strand.
CGGACGTTTCATGAAAATTTCAGTAAGATTGGACTATAAACATGGAAGATATTAAAGAAATAGTAGTGCCATGTGACCACGTGTTTTGTCTCTTTTATTATGTTAGATATGCAAAATATGCAGGTTCAACTCCGGTGGCACTTTTTTTTAATTATATGTACTAAAGTTATTTGCACTGATCATTATTGCAATTTTATAGTAGGTGCAAAGAATGTGCAGTGGCTGAGTGGATGTGGTCGTTGACTGCGAAGCGAATGGATACGGGTTCGAATCCTACTCAGTCCGATTCTAGTGGATTTTCTGAAATTTGCTTTTTTCAAGTACTTAACATATTTTAAGTTTAGTATTAAATGCATTTGATTAAAAAGAATTTTTTTGGAAGTGAGTTGGTATTCGTTTTTGTCCTGGACGACAAGCTGAATAGTCTGATAATGCAACTTTGCCGTTCCAAATAAAAATGTGCTAATGGCGGAGTGGTTAAAGTTGCAAACTGCATGTTACAAGCTTGTTGAGGTCCACGGTTCGAATCCCAACAGGATACATTTTTTTTGTTTTTTCTTTTGTTCATATTTTTTTTTTTTTTTTTTAGCATTATGCTACATCTTTTTTTAAATTCGATGATAACTATAAGGCGAGTTAGAAAAACAAATTTGAGACTGTCAGATGTGTTTTTTTCGCAAAGTTGTAGCGGGTATACCACAGTCGGGCGCGTTCGACTGTAGCCTTTCCGACTTGTTTTTTTTTAAAATTTTTTTAATTTTTTTTCCAAAATTTTTGAAGTTTTAAAAAAAATTTTTTAAATTTTTTTGATTTTTTCAAAATTTTTTTCAAAATTTTTGAAAAATTTTTTCCAAATTTTTCAAATTTTTTGAAATTTTAAATTTTTTTCAAAATTTTTTTTTTCAAAATTTTTGAAAATTTTTTTTTTCCAAAAATTTTGAAAATTTTTTTTCCAAAATTTTTGAAAATTGTTTTTTTCCAAAAATTTTGAAAAATTTTTTTTTTCAAAAAATTTTGAAATTTTTTTCCAAAATTTTGAAAATTTTTTTTTCCAAAAATTTTTGAAAATTTTTTTTTTCCAAAAATTTTTAAAATTTTTTTTTCAAAATTTTTGAAAATTTTTTTTTCCAAAAATTTTGAAATTTTTTTTTTTTTCAAAATTTTTTGAAAATTTTTTTTTCCAAAATTTTTGAAAATTTTTTTCCAAAAATTTTGATGAAATTTTTTTTCCAAAAAATTTTAAAATTTTTGAAATTTTTAAAATTTTTTTTCAATTTTGAATCAAAATTTTGAATTTTTTGAAAATTTTTTTTTAAGTTTTTTAAATTTTTAAAATTTTTTTTTTTTTGAAAATTTTTAAAATTTTTTTCAAAAATTTTTAAAATTTTTTTCAAAAATTTTAAAGATTTTTTTTTTTCAAAATTTTGAAAATTTTTTTTTCCAAAATTTTGAAAGTTTTTTCAAAAATTTTGAAAATTTTTTTCAAAATTTTTTTTTTTTTTTAAAAATTTTTATTTTTTCAAAATTTTTAAAAATTTTTTTTTCCAAAATTTTTAAAAATTTTTTCAAAATTTTGAAAATTTTTTGCCAAGAATTTTTTTAGCTTTTTGAAATTTTTCGAAAATTTTTTTTGAAAATTTTGATAATTTTTTTTTCCAAAATTTTGAAAATTTTTTTTTTTAAATTATTTTGAAAATTTTTTTTCAAAAATTTTAATATTTTTTCAAATTTTGAAAATTTTTTTTCCAAAATTTTTGAATTTTTTGTTTTTTCAAAAATTTTGAAAATTTTTGAAATTTTTTTCATAATTTTTGAAAATTTTAATTTTTTTTCCAAAAATTTTGTAAAAATTTTTTTCAAAATTTTGAAAATTTTAATTCAAATTTTTTTCCAAAAAATTTTGAAATTTTTTGATTTTATAGAAAATTTTTTTTTTTTTTTTTTTTTTGAAAATTTTTTTTTCAAAAATTTAAAATTTTTTTTTTCAAAATTTTTGATAATTTAAAATTTTGAAAATTTTTTGAAGTTTTTGAAAATTTTTGAAAAATTTTTTTTTCCAAAAATTTTGAAATTTTTTTTTCCAAAATTTTGAAAATTTTTTTTTTCCAAAATTTTGAAAAATTTTTTTTCAAATTTTTTTGAAAAATTTTTAACAAAAATTTTGAAAATTTTTTTCAAAATTTTGAAAATTTTTTTCAAAATTTTTGAAAATTTGCAAATTTTTTTTTTTTTTCAAATTTTTTTTTTCCAAAAAATTTTTTTATTTTTTTGAAAATTTTTTTGAAAATTTTTTTTTTCCAAAAATTTTGAAAATTTTTTTTTTCCAAAAATTTTTTTTTTTTTTTCCAAAAATTTTTGAGGATTTTTTATAAATTCGAAAATTTTTTGAAAATTTTTAAAATTTTTTTTTCAAAAACCGAAAATGTTTTTAGTTAAAATTTTTTCTAAATTTTTATCAATTTTTTGAAATTTTTTTTTCGAAATTTTTTTGTGTCAGAAAATTTTTTTGAAAATTTTTTTCCAAAAATTTTGAAAATTTTTTTTTCAAAATTTTTTTATAAAATTTTTGAAAATTTTTTTCCAAAAAATTTTGTGACAATTTTTGAATTTTTTTCAAAATTTTCAAAGTTTTTTTTGAAATTTTTTTCAAAATTTTTAAAATAATTTTTTTTAATTTTGGAATTTTTTTTTAAAAATTTTAAAATTTTTTCCAAAAATTTTTTTTTTCAAAATTTTTTAAATTTTTTTTTGCAAAATTTTGAAAATTTTTTTCCAAAATTTTTGAAAAAAAAGTTTTGAAAATTTTTTTCAAAATTTTGATTTTTTTTCCAAAATTTTTTGAAAATTTTTTTTTTCCAAAAATTTTAAAATTTTTTTTACAAATTTTGAAAATTTTTTTTCCAAAATTTTGAAATTTTTTTGAAAATTTTTTTTTCCAAAATTTTTGAATTTTTTTATTTTTTTCAAAAATTTTGAAAATTTTTTTTTCCAAAAATTTTGAAAATTTTTTTTTTTCAAAAATTTTGAAAATTTTTTTTTCCAAAATTTTTGAAAATTTTTTTTTCCAAAAATTTTGAAAATTTTTTTATTTTTTTAAATTTTTGAAAATTTTTTTTTCCAAAAATTTTGAAAATTTTTTTTTTTCCAAAATTTTTAATTTTTTTTTCAAAATTTTTGAAAATTTTTTTTTTTTCAAAATTTTGAAAATTTTTTTTTTTCCAAAATTTTGAAAATTTTTTTTTTCCAAAAATTTTGAAAATTTTTTTTAATATTTTTTTTTTCCAAAATTTTTAAATTTTTTTATTTTTTTAAATTTTTGAAAATTTTTTTTGAAAATTTTTTTTTCCAAAATTTTTGAAAATTTTTTTTTTCAAAAATTTTGAAATTTTTTTTTTTTTTTCCAAATTTTTATTTTTCAAATTTTATTTTTTTCCAAAATTTTTAAATTTTTTTTTTTTTTTTTTTTTTTGAAAATTTTTGAAAGATTGTTTTTTTTCAAATATTAAAATTTTTTTTTCCAAAGTTTTTTTTTTCAGGTTTAATTTAATTTTTTCAAAATTTTTTTCAAAAATTTTTTTTTCCAAAATTTTGAAAAATTTTTTTTTCAAAATTTTTGAAAATTTTGTTTTCCAAAAATTTTGAAAATTTTTTTTTTCAAAATTTTGAAATTTTTTTTTCCAAAAATTTTTGAAATTTTTTTTCCAAAAAATTTTTGAAAATTTTTTTTTTCAAAAATTTTGAAAATTTTTTTTTTAAATTTTTTTTTTTTTAAATTTTGAAAATTTTTTTTTTTAAAATTTTTTGAATTTTTTTTTTTCAAAAATTTTGAAAAATTTTTTTTTCCAAAATTTTTTTAAAAATTTTTTTTTTTTCCAAAATTTTGAAAAATTTTTTTTTCCAAAAATTTAAAAATTTTTTTTTTCAAAATTTTTGAAAATTTTTTTTTCCAAAAATTTTGAAAATTTTTTTTTCAAAATTTTAAAATTTTTTTTTTTGAATTTTTTTTTTTGAAAATTTTTTTTCCAAAATTTTGAAAAATTTTTTTAAAATTTTTTCAAAATTTTTGAAAATTTTATGTTTTTTCAAAATTTTGAAAATTTTTTATTTTTTTTAAAATTTTGAAAATTTTTGAAAATTTTTGTTAAATTTTTGAAAATTTTTTTTTTTTTTTGAAAATTTTTTAAAATTTTTCAAAATTTTTTTTTTT
>JAEIFR010000148.1:0-29537 GCA_018904105.1 Zaprionus tsacasi
CTGGTCCTCTGGGCCTCCGGTCTCTGGTCCTCTTCTCCTCTGGGCCTCTGGTCCTCTGGGCCTCTGGTCCTCTGGTCCTCTGGTCCTCTGGTCCTCTGGTCCTCTGGTCCTCTGGTCCTCTGGTCCTCCTGGTCCTCTGGTCCTCTGGTCCTCTGGTCCTCTGGTCCTCTGGTCCTCTGGTCCTCTGGTCCTCCGGTCCTCCTGTCCTCCTCTGGTCCTCTGGTCCTCCTGGTCCTCTGGTCCTCTGGTCCTCTGGTCCTCTGGTCCTCTGGTCCTCCTGTCCTCCTGTCCTCTGGTCCTCTGGTCCTCTGGTCCTCTGGTCCTCTGGTCCTCTGGTCCTCTGGTCCTCTGGTCCTCTGGTCCTCTGGTCCTCCTGGTCCTCTGGTCCTCTGGTCCTCTGGTCCTCTGGTCCTCTGGTCCTCTGGTCCTCCGTCCTCTGGTCCTCTGGTCCTCTGGTCCTCTGGTCCTCCGGTCCTCCGGTCCTCTGGTCCTCCTGTCCTCCTCTGGTCCTCTGGGCCTCTGGTCCTCTGGGCCTCCTGTCCTCCTGGTCCTCTGGTCCTCCTGGTCCTCCTGTCCTCCTGTCCTCCGGTCCTCTGGTCCTCTGGTCCTCCTGTCCTCCTGGTCCTCTGGTCCTCCGGTCCTCCCGGTCCTCTGTCCTCCTCTGGTCCTCCTGGTCCTCTGGTCCTCCGCTCCTCTGGTCCTCTGGTCCTCCCTGGTCCTCTGGTCCTCTGGTCCTCTGGTCCTCTGGTCCTCTGGTCCTCCTCTGTCCTCTGGTCCTCTGGTCCTCTGGTCCTCTGGTCCTCTGGTCCTCTGGTCCTCTGGTCCTCTGGTCCTCTGGTCCCTCTGGTCCTCTGGTCCTCTGGTCCTCCGGTCCTCCTGTCCTCCTCTGGTCCTCTGGTCCTCTGGGTCCTCCTGTCCTCCTCTGGTCCTCTGGGCCTCCGGTCCTCTGGTCCTCCGGTCCTCTGGTCCTCTGGTCCTCTGGTCCTCCTGTCCTCCTCTGGTCCTCTGGTCCTCCTGGTCCTCTGGTCCTCCGGTCCTCTGGTCCTCTGGTCCTCCGGTCCTCTGGTCCTCTGGTCCTCTGGTCCTCTGGTCCTCTGGTCCTCTGGTCCTCTGGTCCTCTGGTCCTCTGGTCCTCTGGTCCTCTCTGGTCCTCTGGTCCTCTGGTCCTCCTGGTCCTCTGGTCCTCTGGTCCTCTGGTCCTCTGGTCCTCTGGGCCTCCGGTCCTCTGGTCCTCCTGTCCTCCTCTGGTCCTCTGGTCCTCCGGTCCTCTGGTCCTCCGGTCCTCCTGTCCTCCTCTGGTCCTCTGGTCCTCTGGTCCTCTGGTCCTCTGGTCCTCTGGTCCTCTGGTCCTCTGGTCCTCTGGTCCTCTGGTCCTCCTCCTGGTCCTCTGGTCCTCCTCTGGTCCTCCTGTCCTCGGTCCTCTGGTCCTCTGGTCCTCTGGTCCTCTGGTCCTCCTGTCCTCCTCCCTGGTCCTCTGGTCCTCTGGTCCTCTGGTCCTCCTGGTCCTCTGGTCCTCCTGGTCCTCCTGGTCCCTCCTCCTGGTCCTCCTGTCCTCCTGTCCTCCTGTCCTCTGGTCCTCTGGTCCTCTGGTCCTCTGGTCCTCTGGTCCTCTGGTCCTCTGGTCCTCTGGTCCTCCTGGTCCTCTGGTCCTCTGGTCCTCTGGGTCCTCTGGTCCTCTGGTCCTCCGGTCCTCCTGTCCTCCTCTGGTCCTCTGGTCCTCCTGTCATCCTTTGGTCCTCTGGGCCTCCGGTCCTCTGGTCCACTGGGCCTCTGGTCCTCTGGTCCTCTGGGCCTCCGGTCCTCTGGTCCTCCGGTCCTCCGTCCTCCTGGTCCTCTGGTCCTCTGGTCCTCTGGGTCCTCTGGTCCTCTGGTCCTCTGGTCCTCTGGTCCTCTGGTCCTCCGTCCTCTGGTCCTCCTCCTGTCCTCTGGTCCTCCTGGCCTGGTCCTCTGGTCCTCTGGGTCCTCTGGTCCTCCGGTCCTCTGGTCCTCTGGTCCTCTGGTCCTCTGGTCCTCTGGTCCTCCTGTCCTCCTCTGGTCCTCTGGTCCTCTGGTCCTCTGGTCCTCCTGGTCCTCTGGGCCTCTGGTCCTCTGGTCCTCTGGTCCTCCTGTCCTCTGGTCCTCTGGTCCTCTGGTCCTCCGGTCCTCCTGTCCTCTGGTCCTCCTGTCCTCTGGTCCTCTGGTCCTCTGGTCCTCTGTCCTCTGGTCCTCCGGTCCTCCGGTCCTCTGGTCCTCTGGTCCTCTGGTCCTCTGGTCCTCTGGTCCTCCGGTCCTCTGGTCCTCTGGTCCTCCTCTGGTCCTCTGGTCCTCTGGTCCTCTGGTCCTCCTGTCCTCTCTCCTCTGGTCCTCTGGTCCTCCGGTCCTCCTGTCCTCCTCTGGTCCTCTGGGCCTCTGGTCCTCTGGTCCTCCTGTCCTCTGGTCCTCTGGTCCTCCTCCTCCTCTGGTCCTCTGGTCCTCTGGTCCTCTGGTCCTCCTCTGGTCCTCCTCTGGTCCTCTGGTCCTCTGGTCCTCTGGTCCTCTGGTCCTCTGGTCCTCTGGTCCTCTGGTCCTCCGGTCCTCCTGTCCTCTGGTCCTCTGGTCCTCCTCTGGTCCTCTGGTCCTCTGGTCCTCTGGTCCTCTGGTCCTCTGGTCCTCTGGTCCTCCTGTCCTCCCTCTGGTCCTCCTGGTCCTCCTGGTCCTCCTGGTCCTCTGGTCCTCCTGGTCCTCCGGTCCTCCTGGTCCTCTGGTCCTCTGGTCCTCCTGGTCCTCTGGTCCTCCGGTCCTCCTGTCCTCCTCTGGTCCTCTGGTCCTCTGGGTCCTCTGGTCCTCTGGTCCTCCTGGTCCTCTGGTCCTCTGGTCCTCCTGGTCCTCTGGTCCTCTGGTCCTCCGGTCCTCCTGTCCTCCTGTCCTCTGGTCCTCTGGTCCTCTGGTCCTCTGGTCCTCCGGTCCTCTGGTCCTCTGGTCCTCTGGTCCTCTCTGTCCTCTGGTCCTCCTGGTCCTCCTGTCCTCCTGTCCTCTGGTCCTCTGGTCCTCTGGTCCTCTGGTCCTCTGGTCCTCTGGTCCTGTCCTCTGGTCCTCTGGTCCTCCGGTCCTCCTGTCCTCCTCTGGTCCTCTGGTCCTCTGGTCCTCTGGTCCTCTGGTCCTCCTGGTCCTCTGGTCCTCTGGTCCTCTGGTCCTCTGGTCCTCTGGTCCTCCTGTCCTCCTCTGGTCCTCTGGTCCTCCTGGTCCTCCTGGTCCTCTGGTCCTCCTCCGGTCCTCCTGTCCTCTGGTCCTCTGGTCCTCTCTGGTCCTCCTGTCCTCCTCTCCTGGTCCTCTGGTCCTCTCTGGTCCTCTGGTCCTCTGGTCCTCCTGGTCTCTCTGGTCCTCTGGTCCTCTGGTCCTCCTGGTCCTCTGGTCCTCTGGTCCTCTGGGTCCTCTGGTCCTCTGGTCCTCTGGTCCTCTGGTCCTCCGGTCCTCTGGTCCTCTGGTCCTCTGGTCCTCTGGTCCTCTGGTCCTCTGGTCCTCTGGTCCTCTGGTCCTCTGGTCCTCCTGGTCCTCTGGTCCTCTGGTCCTCTGGTCCTCTGGTCCTCTGGTCCTCTGGTCCTCTGGTCCTCTGGTCCTCTGGTCCTCCTGTCCTCCTCTGGTCCTCCGTCCTCTGGTCCTCTGGTCCTCTGGTCCTCTGGTCCTCTGGTCCTCTGGTCCTCTGGTCCTCTGGTCCTCTGGTCCTCTGGTCCTCTGGTCCTCTGGTCCTCTGGTCCTCTGGTCCTCTGGTCCTCTGGTCCTCCTGTCCTCCTCTGTCCTCCTCTGGTCCTCTGGTCCTCTGGTCCTCCTGGTCCTCCTGGTCCTCTGGTCCTCCTGGTCCTCTGGTCCTCTGGTCCTCTGGTCCTCCGGTCCTCTGGTCCTCGGTCCTCTGGTCCTCCTGTCCTCCTGTCCTCCTGTCCTCCTGTCCTCCTGTCCTCCTGTCCTCCTGTCCTCCTGTCCTCCTGTCCTCCTGTCCTCCTGTCCTCCTGTCCTCCTGTCCTCCTGTCCTCCTGTCGACCAGAGGCACCGGAGGACAAGAGGACCGGAGGCCCAGAGGACCAGAGGACAGAGGAGGACAGGAGGACCGGAGGCCCAGGAGGACCAGGGAGACCCAGAGGACCGGGAGACCGGAGACCCAGAGGACCAGAGGAGCCCAGAGGACCGGAGGACCAGGGAGAGGACCAGGAGGACCAGGAGGACAGGAGGACCAGAGGACCAGAGGACCAGAGGACCAGAGGACCAGGAGGACCAGAGGACCAGAGGACCAGAGGACCAGAGGACCAGAGGACCAGGAGGACCAGAGGACCAGAGAGGAGAGGACCAGAGGACCAGAGGACCAGAGGACCGGAGGCCCAGAGGACCAGAGGAGGACAGGAGGACCAGGAGGACAGGAGGACCAGGAGGACAGGAGGACCAGAGGACCAGGAGGACCAGAGGAGGACGGAGGAGGACAGGAGGACTGGGAGGACCAGGAGGACCAGAGGACCAGGAGGAGGACAGGAGGCCCAGAGGGACAGGAGGACAGGAGGACAGGAGGACCGGAGGACCAGAGGACAGGAGGACAGGAGGACCAGAGGAGGACAGGAGGACCGGGAGGACCGGAGGACCAGAGGACCAGAGGACAGGAGGACAGGAGGACAGGAGGACCGGAGGCCCAGAGGACCAGAGAGGCCCAGAGGGACAGGAGGACAGGAGGACAGAGGACCAGAGGACCAGAAAAACAAGAGGACAGGAGGACAAGGAAGGAGGACCAGAGGACCACAGTAATAATAATAATAATAATAATAATAATAATAATAATAATAATAATAATAATAATAATAATAATAATAATAATAATAATAAATAATAATAATAATAATAATAATAATAATAATAATAATAATAATAATAATAATAATAATAATAATAATAATAATAATAATAATAATAATAATAATAAATAATAATAATAATAATAATAATAAATAATAATAATAATAATAATAATAATAATAATAATAAATAATAATAATAATAATAATAATAATAATAATAATAATAATAATAATAAATAATAATAATAATAATAATAATAATAATAATAATAATAATAATAATAATAATAATAATAATAATAATAATAATAATAATAATAATAATAATAATAATAATAATAATAATAATAATAATAATAATAATAATAATAATAATAATAATAATAATAATAATAATAATAATAATAATAATAATAATAATAATAATAATAATAATAATAATAATAATAATAATAATAATAATAATAATAATAATAATAATAATAATAATAATAATAATAATAATAATAATAATAATAATAATAATAATAATAATAATAATAATAATAATAATAATAATAATAATAATAATAATAATAATAATAATAATAATAATAATAATAATAATAATAATAATAATAATAATAATAATAATAATAATAATAATAATAATAATAATAATAATAAATAATAATAATAATAATAATAATAATAATAATAATAATAATAATAATAATAATAATAATAATAATAATAATAATAATAATAATAATAATAATAATAATAATAATAATAATAATAATAATAATAATAATAATAATAATAATAATAATAATAATAATAATAATAATAATAATAATAATAATAATAATAATAATAATAATAATAATAATAATAATAATAATAATAATAATAATAATAATAATAATAATAATAATAATAATAATAATAATAATAATAATAATAATAATAATAATAATAATAATAATAAAATAATAATAATAATAATAATAATAATAATAATAATAAATAATAATAATAATAATAATAATAATAATAATAATAATAATAATAATAATAATAATAATAAATAATAATAATAATAATAATAATAATAATAATAATAATAATAATAATAATAATAATAATAATAATAATAATAATAATAATAATAATAATAATAATAATAATAATAATAATAATAATAATAATAATAATAATAATAATAATAATAATAATAATAATAATAATAATAATAATAAAAAATAATAATAATAATAATAATAATAATAATAATAATAATAATAATAATAATAATAATAATAATAATAATAATAATAATAATAATAATAATAATAATAATAATAATAATAATAATAATAATAATAATAATAATAATAATAATAATAATAATAATAATAATAATAATAATAATAATAATAATAATAATAATAATAATAATAATAATAATAATAATAATAATAATAATAATAATAATAATAATAATAATAATAATAATAATAATAATAATAATAATAATAATAATAATAATAATAATAATAATAATAATAATAATAATAATAATAATAATAATAATAATAATAATAATAATAATAATAATAATAATAATAATAATAATAATAATAATAATAATAATAATAATAATAATAATAATAATAATAATAATAATAATAATAATAATAATAATAATAATAATAATAATAATAATAATAATAATAATAATAATAATAATAATAATAATAATAATAATAATAATAATAATAATAATAATAATAATAATAATAATAATAATAATAATAATAATAATAATAATAATAATAATAATAATAATAATAATAATAATAATAATAATAATAATAATAATAATAATAATAATAATAATAATAATAATAATAATAATAATAATAATAATAATAATAATAATAATAATAATAATAATAATAATAATAATAATAATAATAATAATAATAATAATAATAATAATAATAATAATAATAATAATAATAATAATAATAATAATAATAATAATAATAATAATAATAATAATAATAATAATAATAATAATAATAATAATAATAATAATAATAATAATAATAATAATAATAATAATAATAATAATAATAATAATAATAATAATAATAATAATAATAATAATAATAATAATAATAATAATAATAATAATAATAATAATAATAATAATAATAATAATAATAATAATAATAATAATAATAATAATAATAATAATAATAATAATAATAATAATAATAATAATAATAATAATAATAATAATAATAATAATAATAATAATAATAATAATAATAATAATAATAATAATAATAATAATAATAATAATAATAATAATAATAATAATAATAATAATAATAATAATAATAATAATAATAATAATAATAATAATAATAATAATAATAATAATAATAATAATAATAATAATAATAATAATAATAATAATAATAATAATAATAATAATAATAATAATAATAATAATAATAATAATAATAATAATAATAATAATAATAATAATAATAATAATAATAATAATAATAATAATAATAATAATAATAATAATAATAATAATAATAATAATAATAATAATAATAATAATAATAATAATAATAATAATAATAATAATAATAATAATAATAATAATAATAATAATAATAATAATAATAATAATAATAATAATAATAATAATAATAATAATAATAATAATAATAATAATAATAATAATAATAATAATAATAATAATAATAATAATAATAATAATAATAATAATAATAATAATAATAATAATAATAATAATAATAATAATAATAATAATAATAATAATAATAATAATAATAATAATAATAATAATAATAATAATAATAATAATAATAATAATAATAATAATAATAATAATAATAATAATAATAATAATAATAATAATAATAATAATAATAATAATAATAATAATAATAATAATAATAATAATAATAATAATAATAATAATAATAATAATAATAATAATAATAATAATAATAATAATAATAATAATAATAATAATAATAATAATAATAATAATAATAATAATAATAATAATAATAATAATAATAATAATAATAATAATAATAATAATAATAATAATAATAATAATAATAATAATAATAATAATAATAATAATAATAATAATAATAATAATAATAATAATAATAATAATAATAATAATAATAATAATAATAATAATAATAATAATAATAATAATAATAATAATAATAATAATAATAATAATAATAATAATAATAATAATAATAATAATAATAATAATAATAATAATAATAATAATAATAATAATAATAATAATAATAATAATAATAATAATAATAATAATAATAATAATAATAATAATAATAATAATAATAATAATAATAATAATAATAATAATAATAATAATAATAATAATAATAATAATAATAATAATAATAATAATAATAATAATAATAATAATAATAATAATAATAATAATAATAATAATAATAATAATAATAATAATAATAATAATAATAATAATAATAATAATAATAATAATAATAATAATAATAATAATAATAATAATAATAATAATAATAATAATAATAATAATAATAATAATAATAATAATAATAATAATAATAATAATAATAATAATAATAATAATAATAATAATAATAATAATAATAATAATAATAATAATAATAATAATAATAATAATAATAATAATAATAATAATAATAATAATAATAATAATAATAATAATAATAATAATAATAATAATAATAATAATAATAATAATAATAATAATAATAATAATAATAATAATAATAATAATAATAATAATAATAATAATAATAATAATAATAATAATAATAATAATAATAATAATAATAATAATAATAATAATAATAATAATAATAATAATAATAATAATAATAATAATAATAATAATAATAATAATAATAATAATAATAATAATAATAATAATAATAATAATAATAATAATAATAATAATAATAATAATAATAATAATAATAATAATAATAATAATAATAATAATAATAATAATAATAATAATAATAATAATAATAATAATAATAATAATAATAATAATAATAATAATAATAATAATAATAATAATAATAATAATAATAATAATAATAATAATAATAATAATAATAATAATAATAATAATAATAATAATAATAATAATAATAATAATAATAATAATAATAATAATAATAATAATAATAATAATAATAATAATAATAATAATAATAATAATAATAATAATAATAATAATAATAATAATAATAATAATAATAATAATAATAATAATAATAATAATAATAATAATAATAATAATAATAATAATAATAATAATAATAATAATAATAATAATAATAATAATAATAATAATAATAATAATAATAATAATAATAATAATAATAATAATAATAATAATAATAATAATAATAATAATAATAATAATAATAATAATAATAATAATAATAATAATAATAATAATAATAATAATAATAATAATAATAATAATAATAATAATAATAATAATAATAATAATAATAATAATAATAATAATAATAATAATAATAATAATAATAATAATAATAATAATAATAATAATAATAATAATAATAATAATAATAATAATAATAATAATAATAATAATAATAATAATAATAATAATAATAATAATAATAATAATAATAATAATAATAATAATAATAATAATAATAATAATAATAATAATAATAATAATAATAATAATAATAATAATAATAATAATAATAATAATAATAATAATAATAATAATAATAATAATAATAATAATAATAATAATAATAATAATAATAATAATAATAATAATAATAATAATAATAATAATAATAATAATAATAATAATAATAATAATAATAATAATAATAATAATAATAATAATAATAATAATAATAATAATAATAATAATAATAATAATAATAATAATAATAATAATAATAATAATAATAATAATAATAATAATAATAATAATAATAATAATAATAATAATAATAATAATAATAATAATAATAATAATAATAATAATAATAATAATAATAATAATAATAATAATAATAATAATAATAATAATAATAATAATAATAATAATAATAATAATAATAATAATAATAATAATAATAATAATAATAATAATAATAATAATAATAATAATAATAATAATAATAATAATAATAATAATAATAATAATAATAATAATAATAATAATAATAATAATAATAATAATAATAATAATAATAATAATAATAATAATAATAATAATAATAATAATAATAATAATAATAATAATAATAATAATAATAATAATAATAATAATAATAATAATAATAATAATAATAATAATAATAATAATAATAATAATAATAATAATAATAATAATAATAATAATAATAATAATAATAATAATAATAATAATAATAATAATAATAATAATAATAATAATAATAATAATAATAATAATAATAATAATAATAATAATAATAATAATAATAATAATAATAATAATAATAATAATAATAATAATAATAATAATAATAATAATAATAATAATAATAATAATAATAATAATAATAATAATAATAATAATAATAATAATAATAATAATAATAATAATAATAATAATAATAATAATAATAATAATAATAATAATAATAATAATAATAATAATAATAATAATAATAATAATAATAATAATAATAATAATAATAATAATAATAATAATAATAATAATAATAATAATAATAATAATAATAATAATAATAATAATAATAATAATAATAATAATAATAATAATAATAATAATAATAATAATAATAATAATAATAATAATAATAATAATAATAATAATAATAATAATAATAATAATAATAATAATAATAATAATAATAATAATAATAATAATAATAATAATAATAATAATAATAATAATAATAATAATAATAATAATAATAATAATAATAATAATAATAATAATAATAATAATAATAATAATAATAATAATAATAATAATAATAATAATAATAATAATAATAATAATAATAATAATAATAATAATAATAATAATAATAATAATAATAATAATAATAATAATAATAATAATAATAATAATAATAATAATAATAATAATAATAATAATAATAATAATAATAATAATAATAATAATAATAATAATAATAATAATAATAATAATAATAATAATAATAATAATAATAATAATAATAATAATAATAATAATAATAATAATAATAATAATAATAATAATAATAATAATAATAATAATAATAATAATAATAATAATAATAATAATAATAATAATAATAATAATAATAATAATAATAATAATAATAATAATAATAATAATAATAATAATAATAATAATAATAATAATAATAATAATAATAATAATAATAATAATAATAATAATAATAATAATAATAATAATAATAATAATAATAATAATAATAATAATAATAATAATAATAATAATAATAATAATAATAATAATAATAATAATAATAATAATAATAATAATAATAATAATAATAATAATAATAATAATAATAATAATAATAATAATAATAATAATAATAATAATAATAATAATAATAATAATAATAATAATAATAATAATAATAATAATAATAATAATAATAATAATAATAATAATAATAATAATAATAATAATAATAATAATAATAATAATAATAATAATAATAATAATAATAATAATAATAATAATAATAATAATAATAATAATAATAATAATAATAATAATAATAATAATAATAATAATAATAATAATAATAATAATAATAATAATAATAATAATAATAATAATAATAATAATAATAATAATAATAATAATAATAATAATAATAATAATAATAATAATAATAATAATAATAATAATAATAATAATAATAATAATAATAATAATAATAATAATAATAATAATAATAATAATAATAATAATAATAATAATAATAATAATAATAATAATAATAATAATAATAATAATAATAATAATAATAATAATAATAATAATAATAATAATAATAATAATAATAATAATAATAATAATAATAATAATAATAATAATAATAATAATAATAATAATAATAATAATAATAATAATAATAATAATAATAATAATAATAATAATAATAATAATAATAATAATAATAATAATAATAATAATAATAATAATAATAATAATAATAATAATAATAATAATAATAATAATAATAATAATAATAATAATAATAATAATAATAATAATAATAATAATAATAATAATAATAATAATAATAATAATAATAATAATAATAATAATAATAATAATAATAATAATAATAATAATAATAATAATAATAATAATAATAATAATAATAATAATAATAATAATAATAATAATAATAATAATAATAATAATAATAATAATAATAATAATAATAATAATAATAATAATAATAATAATAATAATAATAATAATAATAATAATAATAATAATAATAATAATAATAATAATAATAATAATAATAATAATAATAATAATAATAATAATAATAATAATAATAATAATAATAATAATAATAATAATAATAATAATAATAATAATAATAATAATAATAATAATAATAATAATAATAATAATAATAATAATAATAATAATAATAATAATAATAATAATAATAATAATAATAATAATAATAATAATAATAATAATAATAATAATAATAATAATAATAATAATAATAATAATAATAATAATAATAATAATAATAATAATAATAATAATAATAATAATAATAATAATAATAATAATAATAATAATAATAATAATAATAATAATAATAATAATAATAATAATAATAATAATAATAATAATAATAATAATAATAATAATAATAATAATAATAATAATAATAATAATAATAATAATAATAATAATAATAATAATAATAATAATAATAATAATAATAATAATAATAATAATAATAATAATAATAATAATAATAATAATAATAATAATAATAATAATAATAATAATAATAATAATAATAATAATAATAATAATAATAATAATAATAATAATAATAATAATAATAATAATAATAATAATAATAATAATAATAATAATAATAATAATAATAATAATAATAATAATAATAATAATAATAATAATAATAATAATAATAATAATAATAATAATAATAATAATAATAATAATAATAATAATAATAATAATAATAATAATAATAATAATAATAATAATAATAATAATAATAATAATAATAATAATAATAATAATAATAATAATAATAATAATAATAATAATAATAATAATAATAATAATAATAATAATAATAATAATAATAATAATAATAATAATAATAATAATAATAATAATAATAATAATAATAATAATAATAATAATAATAATAATAATAATAATAATAATAATAATAATAATAATAATAATAATAATAATAATAATAATAATAATAATAATAATAATAATAATAATAATAATAATAATAATAATAATAATAATAATAATAATAATAATAATAATAATAATAATAATAATAATAATAATAATAATAATAATAATAATAATAATAATAATAATAATAATAATAATAATAATAATAATAATAATAATAATAATAATAATAATAATAATAATAATAATAATAATAATAATAATAATAATAATAATAATAATAATAATAATAATAATAATAATAATAATAATAATAATAATAATAATAATAATAATAATAATAATAATAATAATAATAATAATAATAATAATAATAATAATAATAATAATAATAATAATAATAATAATAATAATAATAATAATAATAATAATAATAATAATAATAATAATAATAATAATAATAATAATAATAATAATAATAATAATAATAATAATAATAATAATAATAATAATAATAATAATAATAATAATAATAATAATAATAATAATAATAATAATAATAATAATAATAATAATAATAATAATAATAATAATAATAATAATAATAATAATAATAATAATAATAATAATAATAATAATAATAATAATAATAATAATAATAATAATAATAATAATAATAATAATAATAATAATAATAATAATAATAATAATAATAATAATAATAATAATAATAATAATAATAATAATAATAATAATAATAATAATAATAATAATAATAATAATAATAATAATAATAATAATAATAATAATAATAATAATAATAATAATAATAATAATAATAATAATAATAATAATAATAATAATAATAATAATAATAATAATAATAATAATAATAATAATAATAATAATAATAATAATAATAATAATAATAATAATAATAATAATAATAATAATAATAATAATAATAATAATAATAATAATAATAATAATAATAATAATAATAATAATAATAATAATAATAATAATAATAATAATAATAATAATAATAATAATAATAATAATAATAATAATAATAATAATAATAATAATAATAATAATAATAATAATAATAATAATAATAATAATAATAATAATAATAATAATAATAATAATAATAATAATAATAATAATAATAATAATAATAATAATAATAATAATAATAATAATAATAATAATAATAATAATAATAATAATAATAATAATAATAATAATAATAATAATAATAATAATAATAATAATAATAATAATAATAATAATAATAATAATAATAATAATAATAATAATAATAATAATAATAATAATAATAATAATAATAATAATAATAATAATAATAATAATAATAATAATAATAATAATAATAATAATAATAATAATAATAATAATAATAATAATAATAATAATAATAATAATAATAATAATAATAATAATAATAATAATAATAATAATAATAATAATAATAATAATAATAATAATAATAATAATAATAATAATAATAATAATAATAATAATAATAATAATAATAATAATAATAATAATAATAATAATAATAATAATAATAATAATAATAATAATAATAATAATAATAATAATAATAATAATAATAATAATAATAATAATAATAATAATAATAATAATAATAATAATAATAATAATAATAATAATAATAATAATAATAATAATAATAATAATAATAATAATAATAATAATAATAATAATAATAATAATAATAATAATAATAATAATAATAATAATAATAATAATAATAATAATAATAATAATAATAATAATAATAATAATAATAATAATAATAATAATAATAATAATAATAATAATAATAATAATAATAATAATAATAATAATAATAATAATAATAATAATAATAATAATAATAATAATAATAATAATAATAATAATAATAATAATAATAATAATAATAATAATAATAATAATAATAATAATAATAATAATAATAATAATAATAATAATAATAATAATAATAATAATAATAATAATAATAATAATAATAATAATAATAATAATAATAATAATAATAATAATAATAATAATAATAATAATAATAATAATAATAATAATAATAATAATAATAATAATAATAATAATAATAATAATAATAATAATAATAATAATAATAATAATAATAATAATAATAATAATAATAATAATAATAATAATAATAATAATAATAATAATAATAATAATAATAATAATAATAATAATAATAATAATAATAAATAATAATAATAATAATAATAATAATAATAATAATAAATAATAATAATAATAATAATAATAATAATAATAATAATAATAATAATAATAAATAATAATAATAATAATAATAATAATAATAATAATAATAATAATAATAATAATAATAATAATAATAATAATAATAATAATAATAATAATAATAATAATAATAATAATAATAATAATAATAATAATAATAATAATAATAAATAATAAAAATAATAATAATAATAATAATAATAATAATAATAATAATAATAATAATAATAATAATAATAATAATAATAATAATAATAATAATAATAATAATAATAATAATAATAATAATAATAATAATAATAATAATAATAATAATAATAATAATAATAATAATAATAATAATAATAATAATAATAATAATAATAAATAATAATAATAATAATAATAATAATAATAATAATAATAATAATAATAATAATAATAATAATAATAATAATAATAATAATAATAATAATAATAATAATAATAATAATAATAATAATAATAATAATAATAATAATAATAATAATAATAATAATAATAATAATAATAATAAATAATAATAATAATAATAATAATAATAATAATAATAATAATAATAATAATAATAATAATAATAATAATAATAATAATAATAATAATAATAATAATAATAATAATAATAATAATAATAATAATAATAATAATAATAATAATAATAATAATAATAATAATAATAATAATAATAATAATAATAATAATAAATAATAATAATAATAATAATAATAATAATAATAATAATAATAATAATAATAATAATAATAATAATAATAATAATAATAATAATAATAATAATAATAATAATAATAATAATAATAATAATAATAATAATAATAATAATAATAATAATAATAATAATAATAATAAAAATAATAATAATAATAATAATAATAATAATAAATAATAATAATAATAATAATAATAATAATAATAATAATAATAATAATAATAATAATAATAATAATAATAATAATAATAGTCTTGGTCTTCTTGGTCTTGGCCTTCTTGGTTTCTTGGTCTTCTTGGTCTTGGTCTTCTTGGTCTTGGCTTTCTTGGTCTTCTTGGTCTTGGCTTCTTGGTCTTGGCTTCTTGGTCTTGGTCTTCTTGGTCTTGGTCTTCTTGGTCTTGGTCTTCTTGGTCTTGGTCTTCTTGGTCTTGGCCTTCTTGGTCTTCTTGGTCTTGGTCTTGGTCTTCTTGGTCTTGGTCTTGGTCTTCTTCTTGGTCTTCTTGGTCTTGGTCTTCTTGGTCTTGGTCTTGGTCTTCTTGGTCTTGGTCTTCTTGGTCTTGGTCTTCTTGGTCTTGGTCTTCTTGGTCTTCTTGGTCTTCTTGGTCTTGGTCTTGGTCTTCTTGGTCTTCTTGGTCTTGGTCTTCTTGGTCTTCTTGGTCTTCTTGGTCTTCTTGGTCTTCTTGGTCTTCTTGGTCTTCTTGGTCTTCTTGGTCTTCTTGGTCTTCTTGGTCTTCTTGGTCTTCTTGGTCTTCTTGGTCTTCTTGGTCTTGGTCTTCTTGGTCTTCTTGGTCTTCTTGGTCTTCTTGGTCTTCTTGGTCTTCTTGGTCTTGGCTCTTGGTCTTGGTCTTGTCTTCTTCTTGGTCTTCTTGGTCTTCTTGGTCTTCTTGGTCTTCTTGGTCTTCTTGGTCTTCTTGGTCTTCTTGGTCTTCTTGGTCTTCTTGGTCTTCTTGGTCTTCTTGGTCTTCTTGGTCTTCTTGGTCTTCTTGGTCTTCTTGGTCTTCTTGGTCTTCTTGGTCTTCTTGGTCTTCTTCTTGGTCTTCTTGGTCTTCTTCTTGGTCTTGGTCTTCTTGGTCTTCTTGGTCTTCTTGGTCTTCTTGGTCTTCTTGGTCTTCTTGGTCTTCTTGGTCTTCTTGGTCTTCTTGGTCTTGGTCTTGGTCTTCTTGGTCTTGGTCTTGGTCTTCTTGGTCTTGGTCTTGGT
Organism: Zaprionus tsacasi; assembly: GCA_018904105.1. Classification (NCBI taxonomy): domain Eukaryota; kingdom Metazoa; phylum Arthropoda; class Insecta; order Diptera; family Drosophilidae; genus Zaprionus; species Zaprionus tsacasi. Next base: position 17,637 of record JAEIFR010000148.1, read on the forward strand.
CTTCTTGGTCTTGGTCTTGGTCTTCTTGGTCTTGGTCTTGGTCTTCTTGGTCTTGGTCTTGGTCTTGGTCTTGGTCTTGGTCTTCTTGGTCTTGGTCTTGGTCTTGGTCTTCTTGGTCTTGGTCTTGGTCTTCTTGGTCTTGGTCTTGGTCTTCTTGGTCTTGGTCTTGGTCTTCTTGGTCTTCTTGGTCTTCTTGGTCTTCTTGGTCTTGGTCTTCTTGGTCTTGGTCTTGGTCTTCTTGGTCTTGGTCTTGGTCTTCTTGGTCTTGGTCTTGGTCTTCTTGGTCTTGGTCTTGGTCTTCTTGGTCTTGGTCTTGGTCTTCTTGGTCTTGGTCTTCTTGGTCTTCTTGGTCTTGGTCTTGGTCTTCTTGGTCTTGGTCTTGGTCTTCTTGGTCTTCTTGGTCTTGGTCTTCTTGGTCTTGGTCTTGGTCTTCTTGGTCTTGGTCTTGGTCTTCTTCTTGGTCTTGGTCTTGGTCTTGGTCTTGGTCTTCTTGGTCTTGGTCTTGGTCTTCTTGGTCTTGGTCTTGGTCTTCTTGGTCTTGGTCTTGGTCTTCTTGGTCTTGGTCTTGGTCTTCTTGGTCTTGGTCTTGGTCTTCTTGGTCTTGGTCTTCTTGGTCTTCTTCTTCTTGGTCTTGGTCTTGGTCTTCTTGGTCTTGGTCTTCTTGGTCTTGGTCTTGGTCTTCTTGGTCTTGGTCTTGGTCTTCTTGGTCTTGGTCTTCTTGGTCTTGGTGGTCTTGGTCTTGGTCTTCTTGGTCTTGGTCTTGGTCTTCTTGGTCTTGGTCTTGGTCTTCTTGGTCTTGGTCTTGGTCTTCTTGGTCTTGGTCTTGGTCTTCTTGGTCTTGGTCTTGGTCTTCTTGGTCTTGGTCTTGGTCTTCTTGGTCTTGGTCTTGGTCTTCTTGGTCTTGGTCTTGGTCTTGGTCTTGGTCTTGGTCTTGGTCTTCTTGGTTTTGGTCTTGGTCTTTCTTGGTCTTTCTTCTTGGTCTTGGTCTTGGTCTTGGTCTTGGTCTTGGTCTTGGTCTTCTTGGTCTTGGTCTTGGTCTTCTTGGTCTTGGTCTTGGTCTTCTTGGTCTTGGTCTTCTTGGTCTTGGTCTTGGTCTTGGTCTTCTTGGTCTTGGTCTTGGTCTTCTTGGTCTTGGTCTTGGTCTTCTTGGTCTTGGTCTTGGTCTTGGTCTTGGTCTTGGTCTTCTTGGTCTTCTTGGTCTTGGTCTTCTTCTTCTTCTTGGTCTTGGTCTTGGTCTTCTTGGTCTTGGTCTTGGTCTTCTTGGTCTTCTTGGTCTTGGTCTTGGTCTTCTTGGTCTTGGTCTTGGTCTTGGTCTTGGTCTTGGTCTTCTTGGTCTTGGTCTTCTTGGTCTTGGTCTTGGTCTTGGTCTTGGTCTTGGTCTTGGTCTTGGTCTTGGTCTTGGTCTTGGTCTTGGTCTTCTTGGTCTTGGTCTTGGTCTTGGTCTTGGTCTTGGTCTTGGTCTTGGTCTTCTTGGTCTTGGTCTTGGTCTTCTTGGTCTTGGTCTTGGTCTTGGTCTTGGTCTTGGTCTTGGTCTTGGTCTTCTTGGTCTTGGTCTTGGTCTTCTTGGTCTTGGTCTTGGTCTTCTTGGTCTTTCTTGTTCTTGGTCTTGGTCTTGGTCTTCTTGGTCTTGGTCTTGGTCTTCTTGGTCTTGGTCTTGGTCTTGGTCTTGGTCTTGGTCTTGGTCTTGGTCTTCTTGGTCTTGGTCTTGGTCTTCTTGGTCTTGGTCTTGGTCTTCTTGGTCTTGGTCTTGGTCTTGGTCTTGGTCTTGGTCTTGGTCTTGGTCTTGGTCTTGGTCTTGGTCTTCTTGGTCTTGGTCTTGGTCTTCTTGGTCTTGGCTCTTGGTCTTGGTCTTCTTGGTCTTGGTCTTCTTGGTCTTGGTCTTCTTGGTCTTGGTCTTGGTCTTGGTCTTGGTCTTGGTCTTGGTCTTGGTCTTGGTCTTCTTGGTCTTCTTGGTCTTCTTGGTCTTGGTCTTGGTCTTCTTGGTCTTGGTCTTGGTCTTCTTGGTCTTGGCTCTTGGTCTTGGTCTTGGTCTTGGTCTTGGTCTTCTTGGTCTTGGTCTTTCTTGGTCTTGGTCTTGGTCTTGGTCTTGGTCTTGGTCTTGGTCTTGGTCTTCTTGGTCTTGGTCTTGGTCTTCTTGGTCTTGGTCTTCTTGGTCTTGGCTCTTGGTCTTGGTCTTCTTGGTCTTGGTCTTGGTCTTCTTGGTCTTGGCTCTTGGTCTTCTTGGTCTTGGTCTTGGTCTTCTTGGTCTTGGCTTCTTGGTCTTGGTCTTTCTTGGTCTTGGTCTTCTTGGTCTTGGTCTTGGTCTTGGTCTTGGTCTTGGTCTTGGTCTTCTTGGTCTTGGTCTTGGTCTTCTTGGTCTTGGCTCTTGGTCTTGGTCTTGGTCTTGGTCTTGGTCTTCTTGGTCTTGGTCTTGGTCTTCTTGGTCTTGGTCTTGGTCTTCTTGGTCTTGGTCTTCTTGGTCTTGGTCTTCTTGGTCTTGGTCTTCTTGGTCTTGGTCTTCTTGGTCTTGGTCTTCTTGGTCTTGGTCTTCTTGGTCTTGGTCTTCTTCTTCTTGGTCTTGGTCTTGGTCTTGGTCTTGGTCTTGGTCTTGGTCTTCTTGGTCTTGGTCTTGGTCTTGGTCTTGGTCTTGGTCTTGGTCTTCTTGGTCTTGGTCTTGGTCTTCTTGGTCTTGGTCTTGGTCTTCTTGGTCTTGGTCTTCTTGGTCTTGGTCTTGGTCTTCTTGGTCTTGGTCTTCTTGGTCTTGGTCTTCTTGGTCTTGGTCTTCTTGGTCTTGGTCTTGGTCTTCTTGGTCTTGGTCTTGGTCTTCTTGGTCTTGGTCTTGGTCTTGGTCTTGGTCTTCTTGGTCTTGGTCTTGGTCTTGGTCTTGGTCTTCTTGGTCTTGGTCTTCTTGGTCTTGGTCTTCTTGGTCTTGGTCTTGGTCTTGGTCTTCTTGGTCTTCTTGGTCTTGGTCTTGGTCTTGGTCTTGGTCTTGGTCTTGGTCTTCTTGGTCTTGTTCTTCTTGGTCTTGGTCTTGGTCTTGGTCTTGGTCTTGGTCTTGGTCTTGGTCTTGGTCTTGGTCTTGGTCTTGGTCTTGGTCTTGGTCTTCTTGGTCTTGGTCTTCTTGGTCTTGGTCTTCTTGGTCTTGGTCTTGGTCTTGGTCTTGGTCTTCTTGGTCTTGGTCTTGGTCTTGGTCTTGGTCTTGGTCTTGGTCTTGGTCTTGGTCTTGGTCTTCTTGGTCTTCTTTGGTCTTGGTCTTGGTCTTCTTGGTCTTGGTCTTGGTCTTCTTGGTCTTGGTCTTCTTGGTCTTGGTCTTGGTCTTGGTCTTGGTCTTGGTCTTGGTCTTGGTCTTGGTCTTGGTCTTGGTCTTGGTCTTGGTCTTGGTCTTGGTCTTCTTGGTCTTGGTCTTGGTCTTCTTGGTCTTGGTCTTGGTCTTCTTCTTGGTCTTGGTCTTGGTCTTCTTGGTCTTGGTCTTGGTCTTGGTCTTGGTCTTCTTGGTCTTGGTCTTCTTGGTCTTGGTCTTCTTGGTCTTGGTCTTGGTCTTCTTGGTCTTGGTCTTGGTCTTCTTGGTCTTGGTCTTGGTCTTGGTCTTGGTCTTGGTCTTGGTCTTCTTGGTCTTGGTCTTCTTGGTCTTCTTGGTCTTGGTCTTGGTCTTCTTGGTCTTGGTCTTGGTCTTGGTCTTGGTTGGTCTTGGTCTTGGTCTTGGTCTTGGTCTTGGTCTTCTTGGTCTTGGTCTTGGTCTTGGTCTTGGTCTTGGTCTTGGTCTTGGTCTTGGTCTTGGTCTTCTTGGTCTTGGTCTTGGTCTTGGTCTTCTTGGTCTTGGTCTTGGTCTTGGTCTTCTTGGTCTTGGTCTTGGTCTTGGTCTTCTTGGTCTTGGTCTTGGTCTTCTTGGTCTTGGTCTTGGTCTTCTTGGTCTTGGTCTTCTTGGTCTTGGTCTTCTTGGTCTTTCTTGGTCTTGGTCTTGGTCTTGGTCTTGGTCTTCTTGGTCTTGGTCTTGGTCTTCTTGGTCTTGGTCTTCTTGGTCTTCTTGGTCTTGGTCTTGGTCTTCTTGGTCTTGGTCTTTCTTGGTCTTGGTCTTGGTCTTCTTGGTCTTGGTCTTTCTTGGTCTTGGTCTTTCTTGGTCTTGGTCTGGTCTTGGTCTTGGTCTTCTTGGTCTTGGTCTTGGTCTTGGTCTTGGTCTTCTTGGTCTTGGTCTTGGTCTTGGTCTTGGTCTTGGTCTTGGTCTTGGTCTTGGTCTTGGTCTTCTTGGTCTTGGTCTTGGTCTTGGTCTTCTTGGTCTTGGTCTTCTTGGTCTTGGTCTTCTTGGTCTTGGTCTTGGTCTTGGTCTTCTTGGTCTTCTTGGTCTTGGTCTTCTTGGTCTTGGTCTTGGTCTTCTTGGTCTTGGTCTTGGTCTTCTTGGTCTTGGTTCTTGGTCTTGGTCTTCTTGGTCTTGGTCTTGGTCTTGGTCTTGGTCTTGGTCTTCTTGGTCTTGGTCTTGGTCTTCTTGGTCTTGGTCTTGGTCTTGGTCTTGGTCTTTCTTGGTCTTGGTCTTCTTGGTCTTCTTGGTCTTTCTTGGTCTTGGCTCTTGGTCTTGGTCTTTCTTGGTCTTGGTCTTCTTGGTCTTGGTCTTCTTGGTCTTGGTCTTCTTGTTCTTGGTCTTCTTGGTCTTGGTCTTCTGTCTTGGTCTTCTTGGTCTTGGTCTTCTTGGTCTTGGTCTTGGTCTTCTTGGTCTTGGTCTTGGTCTTTTGTCTTGGTCTTCTTGGTCTTGGTCTTCTTGGTCTTGGTCTTGCTTGGTCTTGGCTCTTGGTCTTGGTCTTCTTGGTCTTGGTCTTGGTCTTCTTGGTCTTGGCTTCTTGGTCTTGGTCTTTCTTGGTCTTGGTCTTCTTGGTCTTGGTCTTTCTTGGTCTTGGTCTTGGTCTTCTTGGTCTTCTTGGTCTTGGTCTTCTTCTTCTTGGTCTTGGTCTTCTTGGTCTTGGTCTTCTTGGTCTTGGTCTTCTTGGTCTTCTTGGTCTTGGTCTTGGTCTTCTTGGTCTTGGTCTTGGTCTTCTTGGTCTTGGTCTTGGTCTTCTTGGTCTTCTTGGTCTTGGTCTTGGTCTTGGTCTTCTTGGTCTTGGTCTTGGTCTTGGTCTTCTTGGTCTTGGTCTTGGTCTTGTCTTGGTCTTGGTCTTGGTCTTCTTGGTCTTGGTCTTGGTCTTCTTGGTCTTGGTCTTGGTCTTCTTGGTCTTGGTCTTGGTCTTCTTGGTCTTGGTCTTGGTCTTCTTGGTCTTGGTCTTGGTCTTGGTCTTGGTCTTCTTGGTCTTGGACTTCTTGGTCTTGGTCTTCTTGGTCTTGGTCTTGGTCTTCTTGGTCTTGGTCTTGGTCTTGGTCTTCTTGGTCTTGGTCTTGGTCTTGGTCTTCTTGGTCTTGGTCTTGGTCTTGGTCTTCTTGGTCTTGGTCTTGGTCTTGGTCTTCTTGGTCTTGGTCTTGGTCTTCTTGGTCTTGGTCTTGGTCTTCTTCTTCTTGGTCTTGGTCTTGGTCTTCTTGGTCTTGGTCTTGGTCTTGGTCTTCTTGGTCTTGGTCTTGGTCTTTTGGTCTTGGTCTTGGTCTTCTTGGTCTTGGTCTTCTTGGTCTTGGTCTTGGTCTTGGTCTTGGTCTTCTTGGTCTTGGTCTTCTTGGTCTTGGTCTTCTTGGTCTTGGTCTTCTTGGTCTTGGTCTTCTTGGTCTTGGTCTTGGTCTTCTTCTTCTTGGTCTTGGTCTTCTTGGTCTTGGTCTTGGTCTTCTTGGTCTTGGTCTTGGTCTTCTTGGTCTTGGTCTTCTTGGTCTTGGTCTTGGTCTTGGTCTTGGTCTTCTTGGTCTTGGTCTTGGTCTTCTTGGTCTTGGTCTTGGTCTTCTTGGTCTTTGGTCTTGGTCTTCTTCTTCTTGGTCTTGGTCTTCTTGGTCTTGGCCTTCTTGGTCTTCTTGGTCTTGGTCTTGGTCTTCTTGGTCTTGGTCTTCTTGTTCTTGGTCTTCTTGGTCTTGGTCTTCTTGGTCTTGGTCTTGGTCTTCTTGGTCTTGGTCTTCTTGGTCTTGGTCTTCTTGGTCTTGGTCTTGGTCTTCTTGGTCTTCTTGGTCTTGGTCTTCTTGGTCTTGGTCTTGGTCTTGTCTTGGTCTTGTCTTGGTCTTCTTGGTCTTGGTCTTGGTCTTTTGGTCTTGGTCTTGGTCTTCTTGGTCTTGGTCTTGGTCTTCTTCTTGGTCTTGGCCTTCTTGGTCTTCTTGGTCTTCTTGGTTTGGCTTCTTGGTCTTGGTCTTCTTGGTCTTGGTCTTCTTTGGTCTTGGTCTTCTTGGTCTTGGTCTTCTTGGTCTTCTTGGTCTTGGCCTTCTTGGTCTTGGTCTTCTTGGTCTTGGCCTTCTTGGTCTTGGTCTTCTTGGTCTTGGTCTTCTTGGTCTTGGTTCTTGGTCTTGGTCTTCTTCTTGGTCTTGGTCTTGGCCTTCTTGGTCTTGGCTTCTTGGTCTTGGTCTTCTTGGTCTTGGTCTTGGTCTTGGTCTTGGTCTTCTTGGTCTTGGTCTTCTTGGTCTTGGTCTTCTTGGTCTTGGTCCTTCTTGGTCTTGGTCTTGGTCTTGGTCTTGGTCTTGGTCTTGGTCTTGGTCTTCTTGGTCTTGGTCTTGGTCTTCTTGGTCTTGGTCTTCTTGGTCTTCTTGGTCTTGGTCTTCTTCTTCTTGGTCTTGGTCTTTCTTGGTCTTGGTCTTCTTGGTCTTGGTCTTCTTGGTCTTGGCCTTCTTGGTCTTGGTCTTCTTGGTCTTGGTCTTCTTGGTCTTGGTCTTGGTCTTCTTGGTCTTGGTCTTCTTGGTCTTGGCCTTCTTGGTCTTGGTCTTCTTGGTCTTGGTCTTCTTGGTCTTGGCCTTCTTGGTCTTGGCCTTCTTGGTCTTGGTCTTGGTCTTTCTTGGTCTTGGTCTTGGCCTTCTTGGTCTTGGTCTTCTTGGTCTTGGTCTTCTTGGTCTTGGCCTTCTTGGTCTTGGTCTTCTTGGTCTTCTTGGTCTTGGTCTTCTTGGTCTTGGTCTTTCTTGGTCTTGGTCTTCTTGGTCTTCTTGGCCTTCTTGGTCTTGGTCTTGGTCTTGGTCTTGGTCTTCTTGGTCTTGGTCTTCTTGGTCTTGGTCTTCTTGGTCTTGGTCTTCTTGGTCTTGGTCTTCTTGGTCTTGGTCTTCTTGGTCTTGGCCTTCTTGGTCTTGGTCTTCTTGGTCCTTCTTGGTCTTGGTCTTGTCTTGGTCTTGGCCTTCTTGGTCTTCTTGGTCTTGGCCTTCTTGGTCTTGGCCTTCTTGGTCTTGGCCTTCTTGGTCTTGGCCTTCTTGGCCTTCTTGGTCTTGGTCTTCTTGGTCTTGGTCTTCTTGGCCTTCTTGGTCTTGGCCTTCTTGGTCTTGGCCTTCTTGGTCTTGGCCTTCTTGGTCTTGGTCTTCTTGGCCTTCTTGGTCTTGGCCTTCTTGGTCTTGGCCTTCTTGGTCTTGGCCTTCTTGGTCTTGGCCTTCTTGGTCTTGGCCTTCTTGGTCTTGGCCTTCTTGGTCTTGGTCTTCTTGGTCTTGGTCTTGGTCTTCTTCTTCTTGGTCTTGGTCTTGGTCTTCTTGGTCCTTCTTGGTCTTGGTCTTCTTGGTCTTGGCCTTCTTGGTCTTGGTCTTGGCCTTCTTGGTCTTGGTCTTCTTGGTCTTGGCCTTCTTGGTCTTCTTGGTCTTGGCCTTCTTGGTCTTGGTCTTCTTGGTCTTGGCCTTCTTGGCCTTCTTGGTCTTGTCTTGGTCTTCTTGGCCTTCTTGGTCTTCTTGGTCTTCTTCTTCTTGGTCTTCTTGGCCTTCTTGGTCTTGGTCTTGGGTCTTGGTCTTGGCCTTCTTGGTCTTGGCCTTCTTGGTCTTGGCCTTCTTGGTCTTGGCCTTCTTGGTCTTGGTCTTGGCCTTCTTGGTCTTGGCCTTCTTGGTCTTCTTGTTATTGCTTGTCTTGGTCTTGGCCTTCTTCTTGGTCTTGGCCTTCTTGGTCTTGGCCTTCTTGGTCTTGGCCTTCTTGGTCTTGGCCTTCTTGGTCTTGGCCTTCTTGGTCTTGGCCTTCTTGGTCTTGGCCTTCTTGGTCTTGGCCTTCTTGGTCTTGGCCTTCTTCTTGGTCTTGGCCTTCTTGGTCTTGGCCTTCTTGTTCTTGGCCTTCTTGGTCTTGGCCTTCTTGGTCTTGGCCTTCTTGGTCTTGGTCTTGGCCTTCTTGGTCTTGGTCTTCTTGGCCTTCTTGGTCTTGGCCTTCTTGGTCTTGGCCTTGGTCTTCTTGTCTTGGCCTTCTTGGTCTTGGCCTTCTTGGTCTTGGCCTTCTTGGTCTTGGCTCTTCCACAAAAGGGCGCTTGTATGTGCGTCTGACTGAGAGCGGACTATTTTACTTACACATAAAACGCCCTTGTGTTGTCAATTAGTACAAACATATGTACAGCTAACACACAGCAACTGTATTTCCATCAGTGTGTGTATAACGCACACATATAACTCTGTATATGGAACACCACCTCACGCACCTATATTACTATCATATATTAATACATTCACACCAGCAAATGCACACACTGCGCTTGTATAGTCCGCTCTCAGTGCATACACACATAAAACGCCCTTGTGTTGTCAATTAGTAAAAACATATGTACAGCTAACACACAGCAACTGTATTTCCATCAGTGTGTGTATAACGCACACATATAACTCATGTATAATGGAGCACCACCTCACGTACATATATTACTCTCATATATTAATACATTCACACCAGCAAATGCACACACTGCGCTTGTATAGTCCGCTCTCAGTGCATACACACATAAAACGCCCTTGTGTTGTCAATTAGTACAAACATATGTACAGCTAACACACAGCAACTGTATTTATATCAGTTTGTGCAAAACGCACACATATAACTCAACCAATAGAGCACCACCTCACGTACATAAAGTACTCTCATACACTAATACATTCACACCAGCAAATGCACGCACTGCGCTTGTATAGTTCGCTCTCAGTGCATACACACATAAAACGCCCTTGTGTTGTCAATTAGTACAAACATATGTACAGCTAACACACAGCAACTGTATTTATATCAGTTTGTGCAAAACGAACACATATAACTCCGCATATGGAACACCACCTCACGTACCTATATTACACTCATATATTAATAAATTCACACCAGCAAATGCACGCACTGCGCTTGTATAGTTCGCTCTCAGTGCATACACACATAAAACGCCCTTGTGTTGTCAATTAGTACAAACATATGTACAGCTAACACACAGCAACTGTATTTATATCAGTTTGTGCAAAACGCACACATATAACTCAACAAATAGATCACCACCTCACGTACATAAAGTACTCTCATATACTAATACATTCACACCAGCAAATGCACGCACTGAGCTTGTATAGTCTCGCTCTTAGTGCATACACACATAAAACGCCCTTGTGTTGTCAATTAGTACAAACATATGTACAGCTAACACACAGCAACTGTTTTTCCATCAGTTTGTGCAAAACGCATACATATAACTCCGCATATGGAGCACCACCTCACGTACATATATTACTCTCATACACTAATACATTCACTAAGCAAATGCGCGCAGTGCACTTGTATAGTTCGCTCTCAGTGCATACACACATAAAACGCCCTTGTGTTGTCAATTATTACAAACATATGTACAACTAACACACAGCAACTGTATTTATATCAGTTTGTGCAAAACGAACACATATAACTCCCCATAATGGAACACCACCTCACGTACCTATATTACTCTCATACACTAATAAATTCACACCAGCAAATGCACGCACTGCGCTGGTATAGTTCGCTCTCAGTGCATACACACATAAAACGCCCTTGTGTTGTCAATTAGTACAAACATATGTACAGCTAACACACAGCAACTGTATTTATATCAGTTTGTGCAAAACGCATACATATAACTCAACCAATAGAGCACCACCTCACGTACATAAAGTACTCTCATACACTAATACATTCACATCAGCAAATGCACGCACTGCGCTTGTATTTTCTAGTTGCTATACACATCATAAAACGCCCTTGTGTTGTCAATTAGTACAAACATATGTACAGCTAACACACAGCAACTGTATTTATATCAGTATGTTCAAAACGCATACATATAACTCCGCATATGGAACACCACCTCACGTACCTATATTACTCTCATACACTAATACATTCACTAAGCAAATGCACGCACTGCGCTTGTATAGTTCGCTCTCAGTGCATACACACATAAAACGCCCTTGTGTTGTCAATTAGTACAAACATATGTACAGCTAACACACAGCAACTGTATTTCCATCAGTTTGTGCAAAACGCACACATATCCAACTCAACCTAATAGAGCACCACCTCACGTACATAAAGTACTCTCATACACTAATACATTCACACCAGCAAATGCACGCAGGGCGCTTGTATAGTTCGCTCTCAGTGCATACACACATAAAACGCCCTTGTGTTGTCAATTAGTACAAACATATGTACAGCTAACACACATCAACTGATTTCCATCAGTTTGTGCAAAACGCACACATATAACTCAACCAAATAGAGCACCACCTCACGTACATAAAGTACTCTCATACACTAATACATTCACACCAGCAAATGCACGCACTGCGCTTGTATAGGTCGCTTCTCTGTGCATACACACATAAAACGCCCTTGTGTTGTCAATTAGTACAAACATATGTACAGCTAACACACAGCAACTGTATTTATATCAGTTTGTGCAAAACGCACACATATAACTCAGCCTATGGAGCACCACCTCACGTACCTATAGTACTCTCATATATTAATACATTCACACCAGCAAATGCACGCACTGCGCTTGTATAGTTCGCATACACACATAAAACGCCCTTGTGTTGTCAATTAGTACAAACATATGTACAGCTAACACACAGCAACTGTTTTTCATCAGTTTGTGCAAACGCTTACATATAACTCAACCAATAGAGCACCACCTCACGTACATAAAGTACTCTCATACACTAATACATTTCAAACCAGCAAATGCACTGCGATTGTATAGTTCGCTATACACACATAAAACGCCCTTGTGTTGTCAATTAGTACAAATATATGTGCAGCTAACACATCAACTGTATTTATATCAGTTTGTGCAAAACGCACACATATAACTCCGCATATGGAACACCACTCACGTACCTAGAGTACTCTCATACACTAATACATTCACACCAGCAAAGTGCACGCACTGCGCTTGTATAAGTTCCCCCCCAGTGCATACACACATAAAACGCCCCTTGTGTTGTCAATTAGTTTACAAACATATGTACAGCTAACACAGCCATCAACGTTATTTATATCAGTTTGTGCAAAACGCACACCACATAACTCCGCCAATGGAACACCACCTCACGTACCTAAATTACTCTCATACACTATTTTAAATTCACACCAGCCATTGCACGCACTGCGCTTGTATAGTTCGCTCTCAGTGCATACACACATAAAACACCCTTGTGTTGTCAATTAGTACAAAACATAGGTACAGCTAACACACAGCGACTGTATTTATATCAGTTTGTGCAAAACGCACACATATAACTCAACCAATAGAGCACCACCTCACGTACATAAAGTACTCTCATATATTAATACATTCACACCAGCAAATGCACGCACTGCTTGTATAGTTCGCTCTCAGTGCATACACACATAAAACGCCCTTGTGTTGTAACCAATTAGTACAAACATATGTACAGCTAACACACAGCAACTGTATTAATATCAGTTTGTGCAAAACGCACACATATAGCTCAGCCAATGAGCACCACCTCACGTACATAAAGTATATACACTAAACATCACATTCCACCAATAAATGCACGCAGGGCTTGTATGGTTCGCTCTCAGTGCATGCATAAAACGCCCTTGTGTTGTCAATTAGTACA
>JAEIFR010000149.1:0-23377 GCA_018904105.1 Zaprionus tsacasi
TACACACATAAAACGCTCCTTGTGTTGTCAATTAGTACAAACATATGTACAGCTAACACACAGCAACTGTATTTCCATCAGTGTGTGTATAACGCACACATATAACTCTGTATATGGAACACCACCTCACGCACCTATATTACTATCATATATTAATACATTCACACCAGCAAATGCACACACTGCGCTTGTATAGTCCGCTCTCAGTGCATACACACATAAAACGCCCTTGTGTTGTCAATTAGTCAAAACATATGTACATCTAACACACAGCAACTGTATTTCCATCAGTGTGTACAGAACGCAAACATATAACTCAACCAATGGAGCACCACCTCACGTACATAAAGTACTCATATACTAATACATTCACACCAGCAAATGCAAGCACTGCGCTTGTATTGTCCGCTCTCAGTGCATACACACATAAAACGCCCATGTGTTGTTAATTAGTAAAAACATATGTACAGCTAACACACATCAACGCTTCTATCAGTTTGTGCAAAACGCACACATATAACTCAACCAGATGGAGCACCACCTCACGTACATAAAGTACTCAAAGATACTACCACATTCACACCAGCAAATGCACGCACTGCGCTTGTATTACCGCTCTCAGTATACACATAAAACGCTCCTTGTATTGTCAATTAGTAAAAACATATGCTCAGCTAACACACAGCAACTCGTATTTCCCATCAGTTGTAAATAACGCACACATATAACTCTGTATATGGAACACCACCTCACGCACCTATATTACAATCAGATGCTTAATACATTCACACTCAGCAAATGCACACACTGCGCTTGTATAGTCCGCTCTCAGTGCATGGCATACACACATAAAACGCTCCCTTTAGTTGTCAATTAGTACAAACATAGGTACAGCTAACACACAGCAACTGTATTTTCATCAGTGTGTGCAAAACGCACACATATAACAAACCAATAGAGCACCACCTCACGTACATAAAGTGTTCTCATACCCTAATACATTCACTAAGCAAATGCACGCACTGCGCTTGTGTAGTCCGCTCACTGTGCATACACACATAAAACGCCCTTGTGTTGTCAATTAGTACAAACATGTGTACAGCTAACACACAGTAACTGTTTCCATCAGTTTGTGCAAAACGCACACATATAACTCAACCAATGGAGCACCACCTCACGTACATACTGTACAACTGTATTTATATCAGTTTGTGCAAAACGCACACATATAACTCAACCAATAGAGCACCACCTCACGTACATAAAGTACTCTCATACACTAATACATTCAAACCAGCAAATGCACGCACTGCAATTGTATAGTTCGCTCTCAGTGCATACACACATAAAACGCCCTTGTGTTGTCAATTATTACAAACATATGTACAGCTAACACACAGCAACTGTATTTATATCAGTTTGTTCAAAACGAACACATATAACTCCGCATATGAAACACCACCTCACGTACCTATATTACACTCATATATTAATAAATTCACACCAGCAAATGCACGCACTGCGCTTGTATAGTTCGCTCTCAGTGCATACACACATAAAACACCCTTGTGTTGTCAATTAGTACAAACATAGGTACAGCTAACACACAGCGACTGTATTTATATCAGTTTGTGCAAAACGCACACATATAACTCAACCAATAGATCACCACCTCACGTACATAAAGTACTCTCATACACTAATACATTCACACCAGCAAATGCACTCACTGAGCTGGTATAGTTCGCTCTTAGTGCATACACACATAAAACGCCCTTGTGTTGTCAATTAGTACAAACATATGTACATCTAACACACAGCAACTGTATTTTTCTCAGTATGTTCAAAACGCATACATATAACTCCGCATATGGGACACCACCTCACGTACCTATATTACTCTCATACACTAATACATTCACTAAGCAAATGCACGCACTGCGCTTGTATTTCAGTTGCTATACACACATAAAACGCTCCTTGTGTTGTCAATTAGTACACAAATATATGTACAGCTAACACACATCAACTGTTTTTATATCAGCTTGTGCAAAACGCACACATATAACTCAACCAATAGAGCACCAACTCACGTACATAAAGTACTCTCATACACTAATACATTCAAACTAGCAAATGCACGCACGGCGATTGTATAGTTCGCTCAGTGCATACACACATAAAACGCCCCTTGTGTTGTCAATTAGTACAAACATATGTACAGCTAACACACATCAACTGTTTTCCATCAGTTTGTGCAAAACGCATACATATAACTCCGGCCTATAGAACACCAACCACGTACTTATATTACTCTCATACACTAATACATTCACACTAAGCAAACGCACGCACTGCGCTTGTATAGTTCGCTCTCAGTGCATACACACATAAAACGCTCCTTGTGTTGTCACTCAGTACAAACATATGTACAGCTAACACACAGCAACTGTCTTATATCAGTTTGTGCAAAACGAACACATATAACTCAACAAATAGAGCACCACCACGTACATAAAGTAATCTCATACCCTAATACATTCACACAAGCAAATGCACGCACTGCATTGCCTGCTCTCAGTGTATACACACATAAAAACGCCTTGTCATTAGTACAAAAATATGTGGGCCGCTAACACAGCACTTATTTATTTCAGCTCTTGCATAGCCCCACCCTGTGCATACACACATAAAACGCCCTTGTGCTGTCAATTAGTACAAACATGTGTACAGCTAACACACAGCAACTGATTTCCATCAGTTTGTGCAAAACGCACACATATAACTCCAAACCACATGGAGCACCAACTCACGTACATAATGTACTCTCATACACTAATACATTCACACCAGCGCACGCAGGGCGCTTGTATAGTTCGTTCAGTGCATACACACATAAAACGCCCTTGTGTTGTCAATTAGTACAAATGTACAGCTAACACACTCAACTGTTTTCCATCAGTTTGTGCAAAACGCAGCCACATATAACTCCACAAATAGAGCACCACCTCACGTACATAAAGTACTCTCATACACTAATACATTCACACCCCAGCAAATGCACGCCCATTGATTTTTCTTGTACAGTGCCCGATACACACATAAAACGCCCTTGTGTTGTCAATTATTACAAACATATGTACAGCTAACACACAGCAACTGACTTACATCAGTTTGTTCAAAACGAACACATATAACTCCGCATATGGAGCACCACCTCACGTACCTATATTACACTCATATATTAATACATTCATACATTAGCAAATGCTCGCACTGCGCTTGTATAGTTCGCTCTCAGTGCATACACACACATAAAACGCCCTTTGTGTTGTTCACAATTAGTACAAACATAGGGTAACAGCTAACACACAGCGACTGTATTTATATCAGTTTGTGCAAAACCTACACATATAACTCAACCAATAGAGCACCACCACGTACATAAAGTACTCTCATATACCAATACATTCACACCAGCAAATGCACGCACTGCGCTTGTATAGTTCTCCGTCCAGTACACACATAAAACGCCCTTGTGTTGTCAATTAGTACAAACATATGTACAGCTAACACACAGCAACTGATTTCCATCAGTTTGTGCAAAACGCACACATATAACTCCGCATATGGAACACCACCTCACGTACATATATTACTCTCATACACCAATACATTCACTAAGCAAATGCACGCACTGCGCTTGTATAGTCCGCTCTCTGTGCATACACACATAAAAAAAAAAAAACGCCCTTGTGTTGTCAATTAGTACAAACATATGTACAGCTAACACACAGCAACTGTGTTTTCATCAGTTTGTGCAAAACGCACACATATAACCACAACGCAATGGAGCACCAACTCACGTACATTGTACTCTCATACACTAATACATTCACTAAGCAAATGCACGTACTGCGCTTGTATAGTTCGCTTTAGTGCATACACACATAAACGCCCTTGTGTTGTTAATTAGTGCAAAAGTGGGTACGGCTACCACACGCAACTGTATTTGTATCAGTTTGTGCAAAACGCACACATATAACTCAACACAATAGAGCACCACCTCACGTACATAAAGTACTCTCTACACTAATACATTCAAACCAGAAATGCACCGCACTGCGCTTGTCTAGTTCGCTCTACACACATAAAACGCCTTGTGTTGTCAATTAGTACAAACATATGTACAGCTAACACACAGCAACTGTATTTATATCAGTTTGTGCAAAACGCACACATATAACTCAACCATATGAAGCACCACCTCACGTACATAAATTACTCTCATACACTAATACATTCACACCAGCAAATGCACGCATTGCGCTTGTATAGTTCCCTTTCAGTGCATACACACATAAAACGCCCTTGTGTTGTCAATTAGTACAAACATATGTACAGCTAACACACATCAACTGTATTTATATCAGTTTGTGCAAAAACGCACACATATAACTCAACACAATAGAGCACCACCTCACGTACATAAAGTACTCTCATATACTAATACATTCACACCAGCAAATGCACGCACTGCGCTTGTATAGTTCGCTCTCAGTGCATACACACATAAAACGCTCCTTGTGTTGTCAATTAGTACAAACATATGTACAGCTAACACACAGCAACTGTATTTTCATCAGTTTGTGCAAAACGCACACATATAACTCAACCAATAGAGCACCACCTCACGTACATAAATTACTCTCATACACTAATACATTCACACCAGCAAATGCACGCACTGTGCTTGTATAGTTCGCCTTAGTGCATACACACATAAAACGCCTTTGTGTGTCAATTAGTACAAACATATGTACAGCTAACACACAGCAACTGTTTTTCATCAGTTTGTGCAAAACGCACACATATAACTCCACAAATAGACCACCACCTCACGTACATAAAGTACTCTCATACACTAATACATTCACACAAGCAAATGCACGCACTGCGCTTGTAGTTCGCTCTAGTGCATACACACATAAAACGCCCTTGTGTTGTCAATTAGTACAAACATATGTACAGCTAACACACAGCAACTGATTTACATCAGTTTGTGCAAAACGCACACATATAACTCAACCAATAGAGCACCACCTCACGTACATAAATTACTCTCATATACTAATACATTCACACAACCAAATGCACGCATTGCGCTTGTCTAGTTCGCTCAGTGCATACACACATAAAACGCCCTTGTGTTGTCAATTAGTACAAACATATGTACAGCTAACACACAGCAACTGTATTTATATCAGTTTGTGCAAAACGCAACATATAACTCAACCCAAATGGAGCACCACCTCACGTACATAAAGTACTCCATACACTAATACATTCACACCAGCAAATGCACGCATCTTGTATAGTTCGCTCTCTAGTGCATACACACATAAAACGCCCTTGTGTTGTTAATTAGTACAAACATATGTACAGCTAACACACAGCAACTGTATTTCCATCAGTTTGTGCAAAACGCATACACATAACTCCCAATGGAGCACCACCTCACGTACATAAAGTACTCTCATACACTAATACATTCACACCAGCAAATGCACGCACTGCGCTTGTATTGTCCATTTTCAGTGCATACACACATAAAACGCCCTTGTGTTGTCAATTAGTACAAACATATGTACAGCTAACACACAGCAACTGTATTTATATCAGTTTGTGCAAAACGCACACATATAACTCACGCATATGGAACACCACCTCACGTACATAAAGTACTCTCATATACTAATACATTCACACCAGCAAATGCACGCACTGCGCTTGTATAGTTCGCTCAGTGCATACACACATAAAACGCCCTTGTGTTGTCAATTAGTACAAACATATGTACAGCTAACACACAGCAACTGTATTTATATCAGTTTGTGCAAAACGCACACATATAACTCAACCAATAGAGCACCACCTCACGTACATAAAGTACTCTCATACACTAATACATTCACACCAGCAAATGCACGCACTGCGCTTGTATTGTTCGCTCTAGTTGCTCATACACACATAAAACGCCCTTGTGTTGTCAATTAGTACAAACATATGTACAGCTAACACACAGCAACTGTATTTATATCAGTTTGTGCAAAACGCATACATATAACTCCCAATGGAGCACCACCTCACGTACATAAAGTACTCTCATACACTAATACATTCACACCAGCAAATGCACGCACTGCGCTTGTATTAGTTCGCTCATACACACATAAAACGCCCTTGTGTTGTCAATTAGTACAAACATATGTACAGCTAACACACAGCAACTGTATTTTTATCAGTATGTTCAAAACGCATACATATAACTCCGCATATGGAACACCACCTCACGTACCTATATTACTCTCATATACTAATACATTCACACAAGCAAATGCACGCATTGCGCTTGTATATAGTGCATACACACATAAAACGCCCTTGTGTTGTCAATTAGTACAAACATATGTACAGCTAACACACAGCAACTGTATTTTTATCAGTTTGTGCAAAACGCACACATATAACTCCGCATATGGAGCACCACCTCACGTACATAAAGTACTCTCATACACTAATACATTCACACAAGCAAATGCACGCACTGCGCTTGTATAGTTCGCTCTCAGTGCATACACACATAAAACGCCCTTGTGTTGTCAATTAGTACAAACATATGTACAGCTAACACACAGCAACTGTATTTCCATCAGTTTGTGCAAAACGCACACATATAACTCCGCATATGGAGCACCACCTCACGTACATATAGTACGCTTCATACACTAATACATTCACACAGCAAATGCACGCATTGCGCTTGTATAGTTTGCTCTCAGTGCATACACACATAAAACGCCCTTGTGTTGTCAATTAGTACAAACATATGTACAGCTAACACACAGCAACTGTATTTATATCAGTTTGTGCAAAACGCACACATATAACTCACCAATAGAGCACCACCTCACGTACATAAAGTACTCTCATATACTAATACATTCACACCAGCAAATGCACGCACTGCGCTTGTATTAGTGCATACACACATAAAACGCCCTTGTGTTGTCAATTAGTACAAACATATGTACAGCTAACACACAGCAACTGTATTTATATCAGTTTGTGCAAAACGCACACATATAACTCAACAATAGAGCACCACCTCACGTACATAAAGTACTCTCATACACTAATACATTCACACCAGCAAATGCACGCACTGCGCTTGTATTTAGTGCATACACACATAAAACGCCCTTGTGTTGTCAATTAGTACAAAAATATGTACAGCTAACACACAGCAACTGTATTTATATCAGTTTGTGCAAAACGCATACATATAACTCCGCATATGGAACACCACCTCACGTACGTAAAGTACTCTCATACACTAATACATTCACTAAGCAAATGCACGCACTGCGCTTGTATTGTTCGCTCTAGTGCATACACACATAAAACGCCCTTGTGTTGTCAATTAGTACAAATATATGTACAGCTAACACACAGCAACTGACTTCCATCAGTATGTGCAAAACGAATACATATAACTCCGCATATGGAGCACCACCTCACGTACATAAAGTACTCTCATACACTAATACATTCACTAAGCAAATGCACGCACTGCGCTTGTATAGTTCGCTCTCAGTGCATACACACATAAAACGCCCTTGTGTTGTCAATTAGTACAAACATATGTACAGCTAACACACAGCAACTGTATTTATATCAGTTTGTGCAAAACGCATACATATAACTCCCATATGGAGCACCACCTCACGTACATAAAGTACTCTCATATACTAATACATTCACACCAGCAAATGCACGCACTGCGCTTGTATAGTTCGCTCAGTGCATACACACATAAAACGCCCTTGTGTTGTCAATTAGTACAAACATATGTACAGCTAACACACAGCAACTGTATTTATATCAGTTTGTGCAAAACGCACACATATAACTCAACCAATAGAGCACCACCTCACGTACATAAAGTACTCTCATACACTAATACATTCACTAAGCAAATGCACGCACTGCGCTTGTATAGTTCGCTCTCAGTGCATACACACATAAAACGCCCTTGTGTTGTCAATTAGTACAAACATATGTACAGCTAACACACAGCAACTGTATTTATATCAGTTTGTGCAAAACGCACACATATAACTCCGCATATGGAACACCACCTCACGTACCTATATTACTCTCATACACTAATACATTCACACCAGCAAATGCACGCAGTGCGCTTGTATAGTTCGCTCTCAGTGCATACACACATAAAACGCCCTTGTGTTGTCAATTAGTACAAACATATGTACAGCTAACACACAGCAACTGTATTTATATCAGTTTGTGCAAAACGCATACATATAACTCCGCATATGGAACACCACCTCACGTACCTAAAGTACTCTCATACACTAATACATTCACTAAGCAAATGCACGCACTGCGCTTGTATAGTTCGCTCTCAGTGCATACACACATAAAACGCCCTTGTGTTGTCAATTAGTACAAACATATGTACAGCTAACACACAGCAACTGTATTTATATCAGTTTGTGCAAAACGCATACATATAACTCCGCATGTTAAGCACCAACTCACGTACATAAAGTACTCTCATATATTAATAAATTCACACCAGCAAATGCACGCACTGCGCTTGTATAGTTCGCTCTCAGTGCATACACACATAAAACGCCCTTGTGTTGTCAATTAGTACAAACATATGTACAGCTAACACACAGCAACTGTATTTATATCAGTTTGTGCAAAACGCACACATATAACTCAACCAATAGAGCACCACCTCACGTACATAAAGTACTCTCATACACTAATACATTCACTAAGCAAATGCACGCACTGCGCTTGTATAGTTCGCTCTCAGTGCATACACACATAAAACGCCCTTGTGTTGTCAATTAGTACAAACATATGTACAGCTAACACACAGCAACTGTATTTATATCAGTTTGTGCAAAACGCACACATATAACTCAACCAATAGAGCACCACCTCACGTACATAAAGTACTCTCATACACTAATACATTCACACCAGCAAATGCACGCACTGCAATTGTATAGTTCGCTCTCAGTGTATACACACATAAAACGCCCTTGTGTTGTCAATTAGTACAAACATATGTACAGCTAACACACAGCAACTGTATTTATATCAGTTTGTGCAAAACGCACACATATAACTCAACCAATAGAGCACCACCTCACGTACATAAAGTACTCTCATATACTAATACATTCACACAAGCAAATGCACGCACTGCGCTTGTATAGTTCGCCTCAGTGTATACACACATAAAACGCCCTTGTGTT
Source organism: Zaprionus tsacasi (assembly GCA_018904105.1). Lineage (NCBI taxonomy): Eukaryota > Metazoa > Arthropoda > Insecta > Diptera > Drosophilidae > Zaprionus > Zaprionus tsacasi. The sequence continues at coordinate 9,360 of JAEIFR010000149.1, forward strand.
GTCAATTAGTACAAATATATGTACAGCTAACACACATCAACTGTATTTATATCAGTTTGTGCAAAACGCATACATATAACTCCGCATATGGAACACCACCTCACGTACATAAAATACTCTCATACACTAATACATTCAAACCAGCAAATGCACGCACTGCAATTGTATAGTTCGCTCTCAGTGTATACACACATAAAACGCCCTTGTGTTGTCAATTAGTACAAATATATGTACAGCTAACACACATCAACTGTATTTATATCAGTTTGTGCAAAACGCATACATATAACTCAACCAATAGAGCACCACCTCACGTACATAAACTACTCTCATACACTAATACATTCACTAAACAAATGCACGCACTGCGCTTGTATAGTTCGCTCTCAGTGCATACACACATAAAACGCCCTTGTGTTGTCAATTAGTACAAACATATGTACAGCTAACACACAGCAACTGTATTTATATCAGTTTGTGCAAAACGCACACATATAACTCAACCAATAGAGCACCACCTCACGTACATAAAGTACTCTCATATACTAATACATTCACACCAGCAAATGCACGCATTGCGCTTGTATTTCCTCAGTGTATACACACATAAAACGCCCATGTGTTGTCAATTAGTACAAATATATGTACAGCTAACACACATCAACTGTATTTATATCAGTTTGTGCAAAACGCACACATATAACTCCGCATATGGAACACCACCTCACGTACCTACATTACTCTCATACACTAATACATTCACACCAGCAAATGCACGCACTGCGCTTGTATAGTTCGCTCTCAGTGCATACACACATAAAACGCCCTTGTGTTGTCAATTAGTACAAACATATGTACAGCTAACACACAGCAACTGTATTTCCATCAGTTTGTGCAAAACGCACACATATAACTCAACCAATGGAGCACCACCTCACGTACATAAAGTACTCTCATATACTAATACATTCACACCAGCAAATGCACGCACTGCGCTTGTATTGTCCGCTCTCAGTGCATACACACATAAAACGCCCTTGTGTTGTCAATTAGTAAAAACATATGTACAGCTAACACACAGCAACTGTATTTCCATCAGTTTGTGCAAAACGCACACATATAACTCAACAAATAGAGCACCACCTCACGTACATAAAGTACTCTCATACACTAATACATTCACACCAGCAAATGCACGCACTGCGCTTGTATAGTTCGCTTCAGTGCATACACACATAAAACGCCCTTGTGTTGTCAATTAGTACAAACATATGTACAGCTAACACACAGCAACTGTATTTATATCAGTTTGTGCAAAACGCACACATATAACTCCGCATATGGAGCACCACCTCACGTACATAAATTACTCTCATATACTAATACATTCACACCAGCAAATGCACGCACTGCGCTTGTATAGTTGCTCTAGTTGCATACACACATAAAACGCCCTTGTGTTGTCAATTAGTACAAATATATGTACAGCTAACACACAGCAACTGTATTTATATCAGTTTGTGCAAAACGCACACATATAACTCAACGCATATGGAGCACCACCTCACGTACATAAAGTACTCTCATACACTAATACATTCACACCAGCAAATGCACGCACTGCGCTTGTATAGTTCGCTCTCAGTGCATACACACATAAAACCCCCTTGTGTTGTCAATTAGTACAAACATATGTACAGCTAACACACAGCAACTGTATTTATATCAGTTTGTGCAAAACGCACACATATAACTCCGCATATAGAGCACCACCTCACGTACATAAAGTACTCTCATACACTAATACATTCACACAAGCAAATGCACGCACTGCGCTTGTATAGTTCGCTCTCAGTGCATACACACATAAAACGCCCTTGTGTTGTCAATTAGTACAAACATATGTACAGCTAACACACAGCAACTGTATTTATATCAGTTTGTGCAAAACGCACACATATAACTCCACAAATAGAGCACCACCTCACGTACATAAAGTACTCTCATACACTAATACATTCACACCAGCAAATGCACGCACTGCGCTTGTATAGTTCGCTCTCAGTCGCATACACACATAAAACGCCCTTGTGTTGTCAATTAGTACAAACATATGTACAGCTAACACACAGCAACTGTATTTATATCAGTTTGTGCAAAACGCACACATATAACTCCGCATATGGAGCACCACCTCACGTACATAAAGTACTCTCATACACTAATACATTCACACAAGCAAATGCACGCACTGCGCTTGTATTTCGCTCAGTTCGCATACACACATAAAACGCCCTTGTGTTGTCAATTAGTACAAATATATGTACAGCTAACACACAGCAACTGTATTTATATCAGTTTGTGCAAAACGCACACATATAACTCCGCAAATAGAGCACCACCTCACGTACATAAAGTACTCTCATACACTAATACATTCACACCAGCAAATGCACGCACTGCGCTTGTATAGTTCGCTCTCAGTGCATACACACATAAAACGCCCTTGTGTTGTCAATTAGTACAAACATATGTACAGCTAACACACAGCAACTGTATTTATATCAGTTTGTGCAAAACGCACACATATAACTCACACATATGGAGCACCACCTCACGTACATAAAGTACTCTCATATACTAATACATTCACACCAGCAAATGCACGCACTGCGCTTGTATAGTTCGCTCTCAGTTCGCATACACACATAAAACGCCCTTGTGTTGTCAATTAGTACAAACATATGTACAGCTAACACACAGCAACTGTATTTATATCAGTTTGTGCAAAACGCACACATATAACTCACGCATATGGAGCACCACCTCACGTACATAAAGTACTCTCATACACTAATACATTCACACCAGCAAATGCACGCACTGCGCTTGTATAGTTCGCTCTCAGTGCATACACACATAAAACGCCCTTGTGTTGTCAATTAGTACAAACATATGTACAGCTAACACACAGCAACTGTATTTATATCAGTTTGTGCAAAACGCACACATATAACTCAACCAATAGAGCACCACCTCACGTACATAAAGTACTCTCATACACTAATACATTCACACCAGCAAATGCACGCACTGCGCTTGTATAGTTCGCTCTCAGTGCATACACACATAAAACGCCCTTGTGTTGTCAATTAGTACAAACATATGTACAGCTAACACACAGCAACTGTATTTATATCAGTTTGTGCAAAACGCACACATATAACTCACGCAAATAGAGCACCACCTCACGTACATAAAGTACTCTCATACACTAATACATTCACACCAGCAAATGCACGCACTGCGCTTGTATAGTTCGCTCTCAGTGCATACACACATAAAACGCCCTTGTGTTGTCAATTAGTACAAACATATGTACAGCTAACACACAGCAACTGTATTTATATCAGTATGTTCAAAACGCATACATATAACTCCGCATATGGAGCACCACCTCACGTACATAAAGTACTCTCATACACTAATACATTCACACCAGCAAATGCACGCACTGCGCTTGTATCGCTCTCAGTGCATACACACATAAAACGCCCTTGTGTTGTCAATTAGTACAAACATATGTACAGCTAACACACAGCAACTGTATTTATATCAGTTTGTGCAAAACGCACACATATAACTCAACGCATATGGAGCACCACCTCACGTACATAAAGTACTCTCATACACTAATACATTCACACAAGCAAATGCACTGCGATTGTATAGCTTCGCTCTCAGTGCATACACACATAAAACGCCCTTGTGTTGTCAATTAGTACAAACATATGTACAGCTAACACACAGCAACTGTATTTATATCAGTTTGTGCAAAACGCACACATATAACTCAACGCAATAGAGCACCACCTCACGTACATAAAGTACTCTCATACACTAATACATTCACACCAGCAAATGCACGCACTGCGCTTGTATAGTTCGCTCTAGTTCGCATACACACATAAAACGCCCTTGTGTTGTCAATTAGTACAAACATATGTACAGCTAACACACAGCAACTGTATTTATATCAGTTTGTGCAAAACGCACACATATAACTCAACCATATGGAGCACCACCTCACGTACATAAAGTACTCTCATACACTAATACATTCACACCAGCAAATGCACGCACTGCGCTTGTATAGTTCGCTTAGTTCGCATACACACATAAAACGCCCTTGTGTTGTCAATTAGTACAAACATATGTACAGCTAACACACAGCAACTGTATTTATATCAGTTTGTGCAAAACGCACACATATAACTCAACGCAATGGAGCACCACCTCACGTACATAAAGTACTCTCATACACTAATACATTCACTAAGCAAATGCACGCACTGCGCTTGTATAGTTCGCTCTCAGTGCATACACACATAAAACGCCCTTGTGTTGTCAATTAGTACAAACATATGTACAGCTAACACACAGCAACTGTATTTATATCAGTTTGTGCAAAACGCACACATATAACTCAACGCATATAGAGCACCACCTCACGTACATAAAGTACTCTCATACACTAATACATTCACACCAGCAAATGCACGCACTGCGCTTGTATAGTTCGCTCTCAGTGCATACACACATAAAACGCCCTTGTGTTGTCAATTAGTACAAACATATGTACAGCTAACACACAGCAACTGTATTTATATCAGTTTGTGCAAAACGAACACATATAACTCCGCAAATGGAACACCACCTCACGTACATAAAGTACTCTCATACACTAATACATTCACACCAGCAAATGCACGCACTGCGCTTGTATAGTTCGCTCTCAGTGCATACACACATAAAACGCCCTTGTGTTGTCAATTAGTACAAACATATGTACAGCTAACACACAGCAACTGTATTTATATCAGTTTGTGCAAAACGCACACATATAACTCAACCAATAGAGCACCACCTCACGTACATAAAGTACTCTCATACACTAATACATTCACTAAGCAAATGCACGCACTGCGCTTGTATAGTTCGCTCTCAGTGCATACACACATAAAACGCCCTTGTGTTGTCAATTAGTACAAACATATGTACAGCTAACACACAGCAACTGTATTTATATCAGTTTGTGCAAAACGCACACATATAACTCAACCAATAGAGCACCACCTCACGTACATAAAGTACTCTCATACACTAATACATTCACTAAGCAAATGCACGCACTGCGCTTGTATAGTTCGCTCTCAGTGCATACACACATAAAACGCCCTTGTGTTGTCAATTAGTACAAACATATGTACAGCTAACACACAGCAACTGTATTTATATCAGTTTGTGCAAAACGCACACATATAACTCCGCAAATAGAGCACCACCTCACGTACATAAAGTACTCTCATACACTAATACATTCACACCAGCAAATGCACGCACTGCGCTTGTATAGTTCGCTCTCAGTGCATACACACATAAAACGCCCTTGTGTTGTCAATTATTACAAACATATGCACAGCTAACACACAACAACTGTATTTATATCAGTTTGTGCAAAACGCACACATATAACTCCGCATATGGAACACCACCTCACGTACCTATATTACTCTCATACACTAATACATTCACACCAGCAAATGCACGCACTGCGCTTGTATAGTTCGCTCTCAGTGCATACACACATAAAACGCCCTTGTGTTGTCAATTAGTACAAATATATGTACAGCTAACACACATCAACTGTATTTATATCAGTTTGTGCAAAACGCACACATATAACTCAACACAAATAGAGCACCACCTCACGTACATAAAGTACTCTCATACACTAATACATTCACACCAGCAAATGCACGCACTGCGCTTGTATAGTTCGCTCTCAGTGCATACACACATAAAACGCCCTTGTGTTGTCAATTAGTACAAACATATGTACAGCTAACACACAGCAACTGTATTTATATCAGTTTGTGCAAAACGCACACATATAACTCAACCATATGGAGCACCACCTCACGTACATAAAGTACTCTCATACACTAATACATTCACACCAGCAAATGCACGCAGTGCGCTTGTATAGTTCGCTCTCAGTGCATACACACATAAAACGCCCTTGTGTTGTCAATTAGTACAAACATATGTACAGCTAACACACAGCAACTGTATTTATATCAGTTTGTGCAAAACGCACACATATAACTCAACCAATAGAGCACCACCTCACGTACATAAAGTACTCTCATACACTAATACATTCACACCAGCAAATGCACGCACTGCGCTTGTATAGTTCGCTCTCAGTGCATACACACATAAAACGCCCTTGTGTTGTCAATTAGTACAAACATATGTACAGCTAACACACAGCAACTGTATTTATATCAGTTTGTGCAAAACGCACACATATAACTCACGCATATAGAGCACCACCTCACGTACATAAAGTACTCTCATACACTAATACATTCACACCAGCAAATGCACGCACTGCGCTTGTATAGTTCGCTCTCAGTGCATACACACATAAAACGCCCTTGTGTTGTCAATTAGTACAAACATATGTACAGCTAACACACAGCAACTGTATTTATATCAGTGTTGTGCAAAACGCACACATATAACTCAACGCAATAGAGCACCACCTCACGTACATAAAGTACTCTCATACACTAATACATTCACACCAGCAAATGCACGCAGTGCGCTTGTATAGTTCGCTCTCAGTGCATACACACATAAAACGCCCTTGTGTTGTCAATTAGTACAAACATATGTACAGCTAACACACAGCAACTGTATTTATATCAGTTTGTGCAAAACGCACACATATAACTCAACGCATATAGAGCACCACCTCACGTACATAAAGTACTCTCATACACTAATACATTCACACCAGCAAATGCACGCACTGCGCTTGTATAGTTCGCTCTCAGTGCATACACACATAAAACGCCCTTGTGTTGTTAATTAGTAAAAACATATGTACAGCTAACACACATCAACTGTTTTTATATCAGTTTGTGCAAAACGCACACATATAACTCAACCAATGGAGCACCACCTCACGTACATAAAGTACTCTCATATACTAATACATTCACACCAGCAAATGCACGCACTGCGCTTGTATTGTCCGCTCTCAGTGCATACACACATAAAACGCCCTTGTGTTGTCAATTAGTAAAAACATATGTACAGCTAACACACAGCAACTGTATTTATATCAGTTTGTGCAAAACGCACACATATAACACAACCAATAGTGCACCACCTCACGTACATAAACTACTCCCATACACTAATACATTCACAAAAACAAATGCACGCACTGCGCTTGTATAGTTCGCTCTCTGTGCATACACACATAAAACGCCCATGTGTTGTTAATTAGTAAAAACATATGTACAGCTAACACACAGCAACTGTATTTATATCAGTTTGTGCAAAACGCACACATATAACTCCACATATAGAGCACCACCTCACGTACATAAAGTACTCTCATACACTAATACATTCACACCAGCAAATGCACGCACTGCGCTTGTATAGTTCGCTCTCAGTGCATACACACATAAAACGCCCTTGTGTTGTCAATTAGTACAAACATATGTACAGCTAACACACAGCAACTGTATTTATATCAGTTTGTGCAAAACGCACACATATAACTCCACAAATAGAGCACCACCTCACGTACATAAAGTACTCTCATACACTAATACATTCACACCAGCAAATGCACGCACTGCGCTTGTATAGTTCGCTCTCAGTGCATACACACATAAAACGCCCTTGTGTTGTCAATTAGTACAAACATATGTACAGCTAACACACAGCAACTGTATTTATATCAGTTTGTGCAAAACGCACACATATAACTCAACCAATAGAGCACCACCTCACGTACATAAAGTACTCTCATACACTAATACATTCACACCAGCAAATGCACGCACTGCGCTTGTATAGTTCGCTCTCAGTGCATACACACATAAAACGCCCTTGTGTTGTCAATTAGTACAAACATATGTACAGCTAACACACAGCAACTGTATTTATATCAGTTTGTGCAAAACGCACACATATAACTCAACCAATAGAGCACCACCTCACGTACATAAAGTACTCTCATACACTAATACATTCACACCAGCAAATGCACGCACTGCGCTTGTATAGTTCGCTCTCAGTGCATACACACATAAAACGCCCTTGTGTTGTCAATTAGTACAAACATATGTACAGCTAACACACAGCAACTGTATTTATATCAGTTTGTGCAAAACGCACACATATAACTCAACCAATAGAGCACCACCTCACGTACATAAAGTACTCTCATACACTAATACATTCACACCAGCAAATGCACGCACTGCGCTTGTATAGTTCGCTCTCAGTGCATACACACATAAAACGCCCTTGTGTTGTCAATTAGTACAAACATATGTACAGCTAACACACAGCAACTGTATTTATATCAGTTTGTGCAAAACGCACACATATAACTCAACAAATAGAGCACCACCTCACGTACATAAAGTACTCTCATACACTAATACATTCACACCAGCAAATGCACGCACTGCGCTTGTATAGTTCGCTCTCAGTGCATACACACATAAAACGCCCTTGTGTTGTCAATTAGTACAAACATATGTACAGCTAACACACAGCAACTGTATTTATATCAGTTTGTGCAAAACGCACACATATAACTCAACCAATAGAGCACCACCTCACGTACATAAAGTACTCTCATACACTAATACATTCACACCAGCAAATGCACGCAGTGCGCTTGTATAGTTCGCTCTCAGTGCATACACACATAAAACGCCCTTGTGTTGTCAATTAGTACAAACATATGTACAGCTAACACACAGCAACTGTATTTATATCAGTTTGTGCAAAACGCACACATATAACTCAACGCAATAGAGCACCACCTCACGTACATAAAGTACTCTCATACACTAATACATTCACACCAGCAAATGCACGCACTGCGCTTGTATAGTTCGCTCTCAGTGCATACACACATAAAACGCCCTTGTGTTGTCAATTAGTACAAACATATGTACAGCTAACACACAGCAACTGTATTTATATCAGTTTGTGCAAAACGCACACATATAACTCAACAAATAGAGCACCACCTCACGTACATAAAGTACTCTCATACACTAATACATTCACACCAGCAAATGCACGCACTGCGCTTGTATAGTTCGCTCTCAGTGCATACACACATAAAACGCCCTTGTGTTGTCAATTAGTACAAACATATGTACAGCTAACACACAGCAACTGTATTTATATCAGTTTGTGCAAAACGCACACATATAACTCAACCAATAGAGCACCACCTCACGTACATAAAGTACTCTCATACACTAATACATTCACACCAGCAAATGCACGCACTGCGCTTGTATAGTTCGCTCTCAGTGCATACACACATAAAACGCCCTTGTGTTGTCAATTAGTACAAACATATGTACAGCTAACACACAGCAACTGTATTTATATCAGTTTGTGCAAAACGCACACATATAACTCAACAAATAGAGCACCACCTCACGTACATAAAGTACTCTCATACACTAATACATTCACACCAGCAAATGCACGCACTGCGCTTGTATAGTTCGCTCTCAGTGCATACACACATAAAACGCCCTTGTGTTGTCAATTAGTACAAACATATGTACAGCTAACACACAGCAACTGTATTTATATCAGTTTGTGCAAAACGCACACATATAACTCAACCAATAGAGCACCACCTCACGTACATAAAGTACTCTCATACACTAATACATTCACACCAGCAAATGCACGCACTGCGCTTGTATAGTTCGCTCTCAGTGCATACACACATAAAACGCCCTTGTGTTGTCAATTAGTACAAACATATGTACAGCTAACACACAGCAACTGTATTTATATCAGTTTGTGCAAAACGCACACATATAACTCCACATATAGAGCACCACCTCACGTACATAAAGTACTCTCATACACTAATACATTCACACCAGCAAATGCACGCACTGCGCTTGTATAGTTCGCTCTCAGTGCATACACACATAAAACGCCCTTGTGTTGTCAATTAGTACAAACATATGTACAGCTAACACACAGCAACTGTATTTATATCAGTTTGTGCAAAACGCACACATATAACTCAACCAATAGAGCACCACCTCACGTACATAAAGTACTCTCATACACTAATACATTCACACCAGCAAATGCACGCACTGCGCTTGTATAGTTCGCTCTCAGTGCATACACACATAAAACGCCCTTGTGTTGTCAATTAGTACAAACATATGTACAGCTAACACACAGCAACTGTATTTATATCAGTTTGTGCAAAACGCACACATATAACTCAACGCATATGGAGCACCACCTCACGTACATAAAGTACTCTCATACACTAATACATTCACACCAGCAAATGCACGCACTGCGCTTGTATAGTTCGCTCTCAGTGCATACACACATAAAACGCCCTTGTGTTGTCAATTAGTACAAACATATGTACAGCTAACACACAGCAACTGTATTTATATCAGTTTGTGCAAAACGCACACATATAACTCAACCAATAGAGCACCACCTCACGTACATAAAGTACTCTCATACACTAATACATTCACACCAGCAAATGCACGCACTGCGCTTGTATAGTTCGCTCTCAGTGCATACACACATAAAACGCCCTTGTGTTGTCAATTAGTACAAACATATGTACAGCTAACACACAGCAACTGTATTTATATCAGTTTGTGCAAAACGAACACATATAACTCCGCATATGGAACACCACCTCACGTACTTATATTACTCTCATATATTAATACATTCACACCAGCAAATGCACGCAGTGCGCTTGTATAGTTCGCTCTCAGTGCATACACACATAAAACGCCCTTGTGTTGTCAATTAGTACAAACATATGTACAGCTAACACACAGCAACTGTATTTATATCAGTTTGTGCAAAACGCACACATATAACTCAACCAATAGAGCACCACCTCACGTACATAAAGTACTCTCATACACTAATACATTCACACCAGCAAATGCACGCAGTGCGCTTGTATAGTTCGCTCTCAGTGCATACACACATAAAACGCCCTTGTGTTGTCAATTAGTACAAACATATGTACAGCTAACACACAGCAACTGTATTTATATCAGTTTGTGCAAAACGCACACATATAACTCAACCAATAGAGCACCACCTCACGTACATAAAGTACTCTCATACACTAATACATTCACACCAGCAAATGCACGCACTGCGCTTGTATAGTTCGCTCTCAGTGCATACACACATAAAACGCCCTTGTGTTGTCAATTAGTACAAACATATGTACAGCTAACACACAGCAACTGTATTTATATCAGTTTGTGCAAAACGCACACATATAACTCAACCAATAGAGCACCACCTCACGTACATAAAGTACTCTCATACACTAATACATTCAAACCAGCAAATGCACGCACTGCAATTGTATAGTTCGCTCTCAGTGCATACACACATAAAACGCCCTTGTGTTGTCAATTAGTACAAACATATGTACAGCTAACACACAGCAACTGTATTTATATCAGTTTGTGCAAAACGCACACATATAACTCAACGCATATGGAGCACCACCTCACGTACATAAAGTACTCTCATACACTAATACATTCACACCAGCAAATGCACGCACTGCAATTGTATAGTTCGCTCTCAGTGCATACACACATAAAACGCCCTTGTGTTGTCAATTAGTACAAACATATGTACAGCTAACACACAGCAACTGTATTTATATCAGTTTGTGCAAAACGCACACATATAACTCAACAAATAGAGCACCACCTCACGTACATAAAGTACTCTCATACACTAATACATTCACACCAGCAAATGCACGCACTGCGATTGTATAGTTCGCTCTCAGTGCATACACACATAAAACGCCCTTGTGTTGTCAATTAGTACAAACATATGTACAGCTAACACACAGCAACTGTATTTATATCAGTTTGTGCAAAACGCACACATATAACTCAACCAATAGAGCACCACCTCACGTACATAAAGTACTCTCATACACTAATACATTCACACCAGCAAATGCACGCACTGCGCTTGTATAGTTCGCTCTCAGTGCATACACACATAAAACGCCCTTGTGTTGTCAATTAGTACAAACATATGTACAGCTAACACACAGCAACTGTATTTATATCAGTTTGTGCAAAACGCACACATATAACTCAACGCAATAGAGCACCACCTCACGTACATAAAGTACTCTCATACACTAATACATTCACACCAGCAAATGCACGCACTGCGCTTGTATAGTTCGCTCTCAGTGCATACACACATAAAACGCCCTTGTGTTGTCAATTAGTACAAACATATGTACAGCTAACACACAGCAACTGTATTTATATCAGTTTGTGCAAAACGCACACATATAACTCAACCAATAGAGCACCACCTCACGTACATAAAGTACTCTCATACACTAATACATTCACACCAGCAAATGCACGCACTGCGCTTGTATAGTTCGCTCTCAGTGCATACACACATAAAACGCCCTTGTGTTGTCAATTAGTACAAACATATGTACAGCTAACACACAGCAACTGTATTTATATCAGTTTGTGCAAAACGCACACATATAACTCAACAAATAGAGCACCACCTCACGTACATAAAGTACTCTCATACACTAATACATTCACACCAGCAAATGCACGCAGTGCGCTTGTATAGTTCGCTCTCAGTGCATACACACATAAAACGCCCTTGTGTTGTCAATTAGTACAAACATATGTACAGCTAACACACAGCAACTGTATTTATATCAGTTTGTGCAAAACGCACACATATAACTCAACGCAATAGAGCACCACCTCACGTACATAAAGTACTCTCATACACTAATACATTCACACCAGCAAATGCACGCAGTGCGCTTGTATAGTTCGCTCTCAGTGCATACACACATAAAACGCCCTTGTGTTGTCAATTAGTACAAACATATGTACAGCTAACACACAGCAACTGTATTTATATCAGTTTGTGCAAAACGCACACATATAACTCAACCAATAGAGCACCACCTCACGTACATAAAGTACTCTCATACACTAATACATTCACACCAGCAAATGCACGCAGTGCGCTTGTATAGTTCGCTCTCAGTGCATACACACATAAAACGCCCTTGTGTTGTCAATTAGTACAAACATATGTACAGCTAACACACAGCAACTGTATTTATATCAGTTTGTGCAAAACGCACACATATAACTCAACCAATAGAGCACCACCTCACGTACATAAAGTACTCTCATACACTAATACATTCACACCAGCAAATGCACGCACTGCGCTTGTATAGTTCGCTCTCAGTGCATACACACATAAAACGCCCTTGTGTTGTCAATTAGTACAAACATATGTACAGCTAACACACAGCAACTGTATTTATATCAGTTTGTGCAAAACGCACACATATAACTCCGCATATGGAACACCACCTCACGTACCTAAAGTACTCTCATACACTAATACATTCACTAAGCAAATGCACGCACTGCGCTTGTATAGTTCGCTCTCAGTGCATACACACACACAAACACCCCTTGTGTTGTCAATTAGTACAAACATATGTACAGCTAACACACAGCAACTGTATTTATATCAGTTTGTGCAAAACGCACACATATAACTCAACCAATAGAGCACCACCTCACGTACATAAAGTACTCTCATACACTAATACATTCACACCAGCAAATGCACGCACTGCGCTTGTATAGTTCGCTCTCAGTGCATACACACATAAAACGCCCTTGTGTTGTCAATTAGTACAAACATATGTACAGCTAACACACAGCAACTGTATTTATATCAGTTTGTGCAAAACGCACACATATAACTCAACGAATAGAGCACCACCTCACGACCACTCATACATTCATACACTAATACATTCAAACCAGCAA